>JABUQX010039471.1:47500-59068 GCA_015478945.1 Trachelipus rathkii
AAAATATATATATATATATATATATATATATATATATATATATATATATATATATATATATATATATATATATATATATATATATATATATATATATATATATACTATCTCCCAGCACCCCCCAAAAAAATAGCCAATTTTGTTTAATTTTTTTTGTTTTTTTTTTCATTTTCCAAACTAAAATTTTACAAGGATTCCAAAAATGTATTTCTTTTCCCTGTAGCTTTTGTAGTTTTCAGATATGATTACCAACAGTTTCCTCGGTAAAATTTTAGCAGGATTCCAGCAATGTATTCGCTTTTCCTGTAGCTATTGTAGTTTTGAGATATGGATTGTGGAATGGCTCTTCTAGAGGCTGGCTATATATATATATATATATATATATATATATATATATATATATATATATATATATATATATATATATATATCTATATACTTTTTTTTTAAATATTTATATATATATATATATATATATATATATATATATATATATATATATATATATATATATATATATATATATATATATATATATATATATTTGAGATGTATGACATCCGCATAAGCAACCAAATCTCTGGAAACATCCGCATCCGCATTCCACACTTCATCGACATCCGCATCCGCACTTTTTGTCATGAGGATGCGGATATATATATATATATATATATATATATATATATATATATATATATATATATATATATATATATATATATATGGCCAGCATCCCGAAGAGGCCAGGCTTGTAACTAGAAAACAGGAAAATCTACAGGAAAATAAATAACATTTGTGATTTCAGCAAGTAATTTCATCGACAAATTTTTAAAAAAAATTATTTTATTCTAATATTTATTAATAACACCTTAAATATTAGTATAATCTTAGACCTGCAAAGTACGCTGTGATTGACCTTGAATCCTGCATTAGTTCACGAAAACAAAAGTTGCCAAATACCATTTTATTTTTACGCTTTGGAGAGAATGTTATTTTTTCTTTTTATATCCTTTTTAGGGGGTTCGAGCCGACGGAGGGACAGAGCCCCGTCGTCCCCCGGTAGGCCGAGAAACCCCGACTCTATCCATCTTTAATTTTTACCCGTCGGGTATTCTTTTGTTATAAAAGAAAAAAATTCAACATTTGGCAACTTTGCGCTCTCCCTCCGACTACTCCAGCTTCTTCGTATTCCCAAAAAACTGTAATTTTTTCAACATTTTTAATAATTTTAATTTTTTAAAAAGCGTTATTTTTTTTATTTTATTTTTAATTTCAGGTGTAAAAAATGTCTCCTGATTAATAAAATGATATTTATTTTCGTGTAGCTGTTATAGTTTTTTAGTTACATGCCTGGCCTCTTCGGGATGCTGACCATATATATATATCTATATACTTGCCCACTATGTAACCTATATATATATATATATATTATATATATATATATATATATATATATATATATATATATATATATATATATATATATATATATATATATATATATATATATATATATATAAACAGCTGGTTGGAACAAATCTAAATGATAATCAATTCTTGGAAAAGGAGTATGACAGCTTCCAGCGTACTTCGACATCAATTCGAGTACCATTTTCTGATGTTACAAATTCGTACAAAGATGGTTCACCATTTGAATCGAAACATTGGAAACCTACGTCTTATCCTATTCCTACTGCAACTTCTGCATCTGATGTAAGTTAAAGAAAAAGCTTTTCGTATCATTTAAGCTGTTATGATCAATATTCTTTAAAAACAAAACAAAAACAAACTATTTGTAACACATCATTTCTCAATTTTAAAAATCTGTAAATTCTTAGAAAATGTTATGGTTCCAAGGGACACCTTTTTTTGTAACCGCTACAGACTTTTTGAGTGATTTATTATTATTTTTATCATTTTGCATATTATATATATATATATATATATATATATATATATATATATATATATATATATATATATATATATATATATATATATATATATATATATATATATATATATATATATATATATATATATATTTCTTTTCTTTTTCTTTTTATTTACCTCTTTTTTTCCCAAGACTGGGAGTAAGGTGCGCTACAAGCACCGGAAAAGAAGAGTAGTAGGAGAATATGACAAATGTCAAAAAGAAAACCCAGCCTTACCGCCCCCCTCTGTACCATTATTAGTGAGAACTCGTCACAGACAGAAAATCCACCCTAGAACTTCATGGGACTGCGACGGACCCTCACTATGGTAAATCGTCAATGTAAGGGTTCATCCCTTGGCCCAGGTGGGCCACAACCATGCCCCATACAAAACCCCGCCACTCTCTCCTATCATGCACCCTTACTCTCGCCTCTGCCAAACTCACATTTCTCTCCTTCAGACATTCGTTCACCGACTCAATCCACTTTCTCTTCGGTCTCCCAGCCGGTCAGTTCCCAACACACTCACCACTATTTATCCGCTTAACCAACCGACTATCATTCATCCTTTCCACATGACCAAACCATCTCAACATACTTTCATTTATTCTCTCATTTACCCCTTTCTTCACACCACACCACTCTCTAATACGTTCATTCCTCTCTTTATCAATTCTTCTCACACCTAGCACACCCCTAAGATTGTCCATCTGAACATATTGAACTTTAGATCTATACTTCTTCAGACCATAGTCTCACTACCATACAATAACACAGGTAACGACACCCTCATGTAAGACCTAGCACACTCAAGAATTAGTCCCTTTGCATTCCACCAACGATTTATTTGCACCACCACTTCCTGCCATTCACAACTTTCCTACTACACTCTGCATCGTCCGTTCCCTTCTCATCCAACACATACCCTAAATATTTAAACTCAGACACTTGTTCCAGCTGTTCACCATCTAACATACCTTATCACTGAGGACTGTCCTCACTCACAACCATAACCTTACTCTTATCTACATCATTTTCAAGCCCCTCCTTTTACACCCTGCCAAATCTCACATTCCTCTCAAACTCTTGAGATTCACCATACAGAACCAAATCATCCGCATATAATAGGTAGGGCACCCTCCACTCATCTCCATCATTCTAACACCATTTCCTGCCACCCCCACCTCTAATTCTTTCATAACCCCATCCATATACAGGTTGAATAACCAAGGAGACATAACACAACCCTGTCTCACTCCGCTATTAATACTAAACCAATCACTTTTGACACCATTTATTCTTACACACGCCTCACTATCTCCATACATACTTTTGATTCCATTCAGAAGCCTACCTCCAGCACCATATATCACTAACACCTGCCATAAAGCTTCCCTAGTAACTATCATACGCCTGTTTGCAAATCCATAAAACCTAATTTATTCTTCCTCATTTTCTCAATCATTTGTTTCAATGTAAAGATTTGATCCACACATCCTCTACCACTCCTAAACGCACCTTGTTCTTCACCAATCAGTCCTTCAGTCACTCGACGCACTCTTTCAACCGAAATACCAGCATATATCGTCACTACAACACAATAAACTTATTCCCCTATAATTTCTACAGTTCCCCTTATCTCCCTTACCCTTATATAAGGGTACTATTATAGCTCTCCTCCAATCCCTCGGAACTATACCCTCCATAAACGCTTTGTGACACACTTCCAAATCAATCAATCACCATCTCGCCTCAGTTCTTGATTATTTCTCAGCAATTTCTCTATACCTGCAGATTTACCATTCTTCAACTTTTCTCACTCTACCCATCCTCCTCTTGCTAATAACCTCATCCCCACAATATACCTATATCTTCTTGCACCATCAAAACCCACATATTCACTATCACCTCTTTCATTACCAATATTATACAGATTTTCAAGTGTTCTTTCCACACTCCCCTCATCCACTTCATCAGTTACAAAAGCACCATCCTATTCATAATTCTGAGCAGGTTCCCCTTTTTCTCATTCTTAACCTTTCCTTCCAGCTGAAGGCTTCCTATTCCGAAGTCCCCATTCATCCTCCCTTCCAAATTGTTCTGCATTTACCTCTTGTTTTTCTCCCATGTGCACCTTTTAGTATTTCTTTTTTTCCACTCGTATATAATTCCAAAGCATCTTTCTTTTGGAACTTCATCAATTTGCTTTTGGTACATTCAACCATGCTCTTTTTTACTTTTAACTGCTTTCATCACCTCTTTATTCCACCATTCACTGTTACATTCTTATTCCTACTTTAGCACATCCACATACTTCTTTGCACTACTAAACAATTGCTTCCTTCATTTGCTCCCAGATTTGTTCAGTTTCAACTTGTTCACATTCAATTGCTTTACCTGCCAGCGTTCTTACATACTTATCCTTATATATATATATATATATATATATATATATATATATATTTATATATAGAGCCTTTACTAAACAATCTATATATATATATATATATATATATATATATATATATATATATATATAGACGGCATTGGCAACAACACTTTTAAATGATCATAAGAAACCTTTAGAGGAGAGTGAGCATGAACTTTCTCCACCTATTCCACTCCAGATTCCAGTAACGTATATAAAACCCCCATGTGAACCTAGGGAATTACTTGAAGAGGAACCTAAGAGAAATGTAATCCATATTTCAAATTCTTCAGACTCGAGAGTAAGTTTTAATGACCTTTATCTGTAATTCGATTTATCATATTTATTAATTGTTAGACTGGAACTTTTTCCATTTTTAAAATTGAAATTACTTGTGCTTTTAAAATTTATAAAATAAGAGTAAAAAATGTAGCATGATTAACCCTACATTGACGAGATGCCATAGTGACGGTCCGTCGCAGTCCCATAAAGCCCTAGGGTTCATTTTTCTGACTGCGACGAGTTCTCGTTTAATGGTATAAGGGCACGGTAAGGCTGGGCTTTTTCAACTTGCTTCTTCTACAACTTTTCTGTTTATGAAACGCACCTTACCCCCAGTCATTGGGGAAAGAAGGTTGTTGTTGGTGATATATATATATATATATATATATATATATATATATATATATATATATATATATATATATATATATATATATATATATATATATATATATATATATATATATATACCATATATATATATATATGCAGCTGGTTGTAGCCAATAATGTAAATGCTGAATTCTTTGAAGAGGGGTTTAATATCGTCCACTCTACTTCCATATCAGATCAGGCACCATTATCTGATACCGGAAATTCGTACACAGAGGGTTCACTTTTTGAATCGAGACATGAAGTAGCTTCGTCTCATGCTATTCCTACTGGAACATCTGAATCTACGGTAAGTCAAAATTTCTTTAAAAAAAAAAATAAAATCCCGCTATTCAGTATCATTTAAATCTTTGATGATCAATATTCTTAAAAAAAAAAAAAATAAACTGTGTGTACTAACTTCGCATCTCAATTTTTAAGGTTTTTAGCATCATACAATGGAAACAGGAAAGTAGTAGCACATGATGTAAGTCGAAAGGAAAGTTCCCCGACCATTACCCCTTCCTTCATACCCTTAATGAGAGCTCATCCAAAGTAAAAGAAAAAAATCCACCCTATTTCTTCAGGAGACTGAGACGGACTCTCATTGTGGTTTCTCGTCAATGCAGGATCTATCACTTGAACCAGTCCAATAACTACACCAACTCATAAAGCCCTACCACTCACACCTATTATGCACCATTCGTTTCGCCTCTGGCAAAATCTTATTACTTTCATTCATATGATCCTTTACTGACTCAATCCATTTTTTCTTCTGTATACCAGCCGGTTGATTCCTAGCGCATTCACCACAGTACATCCGCTTAACTGACCAACTATAATCTATCCTTTCCACATGACCTTACCGTCATAATTCTTTCGTTTACTTTCTAGTTTTCGTCTTTCTTCATATTAATTCCACATTCTATCTATTTTCTCACACTTATCATGCCCCCTAAGATTGTCCATCTGTACAGATTGTACTCTAGAACCATACTTCATTTCACATCATTGTTTCACTACTATACATTAACTGGTTGCAATACCCTCATGCAAAACCCTAGTACATTCGAGTCCTAGCCCCTTTGGATTCACCAAGAATCCAATTGCACCAGCCACCTTCCTTCCAACATAACTTCACAGCGGATTCTCCTCACTCACTACCATGATCTTTCTCTTGTCTACATTTACTGTAAAACTTTGTTTTACACATCCTGAAAACCCCTCTACCAATCCTCTCACCCTCTTTAGGTTCGCCACATAAAACCAAATCATCCGCGTACAATAAGCAGGGCTCCCTCCACTCTTAACATTCTACATCAGTTTAACACCTTTCCCTAATATCCGTACTTCAAATTCTTTCATCACCTCATCCATATATAAATTAAATAGCCAAGGAACATAACACATCTCTGCCTCAGCCCACTATAAAAATTAAAATATTCGCACTTAACTCCATTTATTCTTGCACACTTCATTATCATCAAACATACTTTTGATTTCATTCAGAAGCCTAACACCAACGCTATATATCACTAATAACACCTTTCAGAGCTTCCCTATTAATCCTGTCATACGCTTGTTGCACATCAATAAACCCTAGATACTCTCATTTTCTTACTCATTTTTCAATGTGAATTAATTAAGGAAAAAACTATATATATATATATATATATATATATATATATATATATATATATATATATATATATATATATATATATATATATATATATATATATATATAATTATTTTTTTTAAAAAAAAATAAATGTTTTCTTTCGAAAAAAGAATCATGAAGGTCTTTCTTTGCCTTTTGAAGTTGAAAAGCTAAAGAAGAAAATAGAACTTCTGGAACTGGAACTAAGAAAGCAAAAGAGAACTATGACTATAAATTTTAAGGTAATTTTGGGCTTTTGAAAGAATGCACCTCACATTTATTTATTTTTAATTTTAAAAAATTCTTATTTCTTTAAAGTATTTCATACTTTTTAAAAATGCTATTTGTATATTGTTTTCCGATCAAGAGTTATGTGTATGTTTTTCATTTAATAATTAAATCCTATTATATTTTTGGTTGGATTGAATGTTGTTAGTGTGCTGGGAATCGATCGACTGGGAGACCAAAATAAAAGTGGATTGAGGTAGTAAAGGAATGCCTGAAGGAGAAGAATATGAGCTTGGCAGAGGCGAGAAGAAAGGTGCATAATAGGAGTGAGGGGGGTATGATTGTGGCCCACCTTGGCTAAGAGATGACCTCACATTGACGAGATGCCATAGTGAGGGTCCGTCCCGGTCCCGTGAAGCTCTATGGTGAATTTTCTGACAGCGATGAGTTCTCACTAAAATTTATAAAGGAGGCGGAGTGTTAAGGTAAGGATGGGCTTTCCTTCTACTTTTATGTTGCTGGAAAAAAATAGGCAACTTATCCCCAGATTGTGGGAGAGAGAGAGAAGTGAATATATATATATATATATATATATATATATATATATATATATATATATATATATAAATATATATATCTTATATATATATATATATATATATATATATATATATATATATATATATATATATATATATATTTCTTTTTCTTCTTCTTCTTTATCTACCTTTTTTCCCCGAGATTGGGAGTAAGGTGCGTGACAAGCATCGGAAAAGAAAAGCAGTAGGAGAATATGACAATAGTCGAAGAAAGCCCCAGCCTTACCGCCCCCTCTCTATATAATTAGTAAGAACTCGTCGCAGTCAAAAAATCCACCAGCGACGGACCGTCACTATGGTAAATCGTCAAGTGTGGGTTCATCCCCTGGCCCAAATGGGCCATACCACCTTACAACACCCCGCCATTCTCTCTTTATCATGCACCTTTCTTCTCGCCTATACCAAATTTCTCTACTGCAAACATTCCTTTACTGACTCAATCCCTTTCTTCGGTCTCCAGCCGGTCAGTTCCCAACTTCACCACTATACATCCGCTTTAACAAACCGACTATCATTCATCCTTTCCACATGACCAAACCATCTCAACATACTTTCATTTATTCTCGTTTACCCCTTTCTTCACACCACACAACTCTCTAATACGTTCATTCCTCATTTTTATCAATTCTTCTCACACCTAGCACGCCCCTAAGATTGTCCATCTGAACACATTGAACTTTAGATCTATACTTCTTATTCCAGACCATAGTCTCTCACTACTATACAAAAACACAGGTAACAACATACCCTCATGCAAGACCCTAGCGCACTCCAGACTTAGTCCTTTTACATTCACCAACGACTTAATTGCACCAGCCACCTTCCTGCCATTCACAACTTTCCTACTACACTCTGCATCATCCGTTCCCTTCTCATCCAACACATACCCTAAATATTTAAACTCAGACACTTGTTCCAGCTGCTCACCATCTAACATAACTTCACACTGAGGACTGTCCTCACTCACAACCATAACCTTACTCTTATCTACGTTTACTTTCAAGCCCCTCCTTTTACACACCCTGCCAAATCTCTCTACCAACCTTCTCAAACTCTCTTCAGATTCGCCACAAAGAACCAAATCATCCGCATATAATAGGTATGCGTATATTTATATATATATATATATATATATATATATATATATATATATATGTAACAACTTAATATATATATATATATATATATGCTTAAACTAACTCTATATATATTTATATATAACCACCCATAATATATATATATATATATATATATATATATTATAAGACTTTCAAGAAAGAATGTTTTGAATGGTAACTCAACTAAGAAAAGAACTTGCAATGAGGATTCATATGTTGAAGATGTTTTCTGCGGATCTGACAATATTCCAGGTACCGAAGATTCCGATGAGGCCAGTTTATGTAAAAATTCCTTGAAAATAGGCAAAGTTTATGTAAGAGTCTCCAACAATCATCATGGTAAGAGAATCTGGGACAAGATACAATACTGTTTGTATTGTTCGAAATCTGTTACGAATTTGAGAAAACATTTGTTCAGAATACACAAAAATGAAAATGGGGTACAGAGAATTTTATCTTTGCCGAAGGGATTACTCAATCGAAAAACTTTATTGGAAAAAATTCGAAATTTGGGTAACTACCACCATAACTGCGAGGTGATTAAACGTGGATATGGTGAAATTATACCTTGGAGATGCCCTTCAGATTATGTTTCTTATAAAATGTATGTGCCATGCCAATATTGCTTGGGTTTTTTCTTGAAAATAGATTTATGGAAACACGACAAGGGTTGCTTACATAAGAAGACAGATTTCAAGAAAAGCTCTAAAAAGCTGTTAAGACAGTCGTCTTACTTGCTGCCGACTCCAACAACAACTTCGATTGCTTTTTCAGAATCGGTTTTAAGACGTTTGAAAGAAGATGAATATAGTTTGATAATTAAGAACGATACATTGATAAAAAAATTTGGGGAAAAGCTGTACATGTCAACTCGTGATATTGATGACCCTCATATTTATATATCGCAAAAGTTGAGAGAGTTAGCAAGATTTTTAAAAGTTGCAAGAGAGGTTAATTCTTCTGTGAAAAACCTTTTCGATTGTATAGATCCTGGTACGTTTCGGTCAGTTATTCAAGCAGTTAAGGATGTTTCAGGCTATAATGTTGAAAGTAGTAAATTCGAAATTCCATCTTTAGCTTTAAAATTGGTACATAGCCTCAAAAAATGTGCTTTGATTAGTTCGGTAAGAGGTTATGAAGGGAAAGATGAAAGCCTTGTAGAGCGTAGCGAAAATTTCCTGAAACTAATGGAAATAGAATGGGTTTCAGAGTTCTCCTCAAATGGACATCGCACACTTGATAGGGAGAGGTGGAACAAACCTACAATCCTACCTTTGGCTGAAGACCTTCAAAAGCTTCAAAAGTACTTAAACCTAAATATGGAGGAACAGAAGAAGGCATTGCTTGAAAATTGTAACGTAGAATCATGGATTGCTCTCAGTAAGCTTGTGTTATCATCAGTTATTTTGTTTAATAGGAAAATAAGTGGAGAAGAAGTTTCAAAAATGAAACTAGTAGATTATAAGCAACTAAAGATAGGAGTGAGTTCATCAGATTTAGTTGAATCTTCACTCACTAGTATTGAAAAAGAGATATGCAAAACCTATGCAAGGATTGAAATAAAAGGGAAAAAAAGAAAAAAAGTTGCCGTTATTTTTACGCCAAAAATATTTGATTTGCTTCAAATATTAATGAACAGTAGAGAAACCGTAGGTGTAAATCCTGATAACATCTATCTCTTCCCATATACCTATGAAGGGGCAATGTCCCACATCAGAGGATGTAATTGCATTAGAAAGTTTTCAGTAGAATGTGGAGCAAAACAGCCTAATAATATAACTAGTACAAAGTTGCGAAAGCATATAGCAACATTTTCTCAGATTTTAAATTTGCAGGAAAACGAGTTAGATCAATTGGCAACTTTTATGGGTAATTATGTAAAAGTTCTTAGAGACTTTTATAGACTTCCGGATGATATTTATCAAATGGCGAAAGTTGGTAAGTTGCTTATAGCAATTGATGAAGGGAAATTCAACATGTTTAAGGGAAAAGCTCTGGATGAAATTGAATTAAATTTAGAGGAATGTGTGGAAGAAAATGAAGAAAAGAAGGAGCATGAAAATTTAGATAACAATACTACAACTGATGCTGTGGAGGGCATAGATATTTATGTCAATTGTGATGGAAAGCAGTCGGGTGAAAAGAGGAGTTGTGAAATCCTTAATGAAAATTTCAAAGTAAAAAAATTTAAATCTAGTGGGAGAGAACTTAAAAATGAAAATTTGTTAAGTAACAGAATAGACTTGGAGGAAAGTAACGAGAGCAACATTTCAAAGGACGGTAAAAAAAAAAAAATCAAGCGTAAGAATTTCGAAAGACATATATGGTCTGAAGAAGAAAAAGGAATTGTTGAACGAAGTTTCATCTACTTGTATCGCAAAAGGAAAATACCAGGGAAGTTTGAAATAAAGGAAATTCAGATAAAATATAATATTCTGGCCAAATTTAGATGGCAAAAGATAAAAGATCTCTGTCGACGGCAAATGGAAGAATATTTTAAAATTTAAAATATATATTATATATATATATATATATATATATATATATATATATATATATATATATATATATATATATATATATATATATATACTCTCTTTCTTTCTTTCTAATAATATATATATATATATATATATATACTATATATATATGTTATATACCTGTATATATATATATATATATTATAAAATCAAATGTGATTTCGAGATTTTAATTTGGCGAAATGTTTGAGTCAATTTTTCGGAGATTCTATAGATTTTGAAATTAAAATCAAATCTAGACACATTGAACAGATTTCAAAACTTATTTATTTTGGATTCAATCATTCCTTATTTAACTGATTTTACATAAATTATGATTATTATTATTATTATTACTTATTATATATATATATATATATATATATATATATATATATGCTCTCTATATATATATATATATCTCCTCTT
>JABUQX010039472.1:0-55000 GCA_015478945.1 Trachelipus rathkii
CAGTACTGCTTATGAACCCTTAGGTTATTCTCAATTTGTATAGTTGGATGGGGTTAATGAAGGAATTAGTGGTAGGGATGGCAGAGAAAGAATGGTGGAGACATGAGCATGAGTGGAAGGTGCCCTACCTATTATACACGGATGATTGGTTTTGATTGGTGAATCTGAAGAGAGTTTAGAAAGAGAGATTTGGCAGGGTTGTCAAAGGAGGGCTTTGAAAGTAAAACGTTGATAAGAGTAAGGTTATGGTTGTGAAGTGAGGACAGTCACCTCAGTGTGAAGTTATGTAGATGGTGAGCAGCTGGGAACTAAGTGTCTGAGTTTAAATATTTAGGGTATATGTTGGATGAAAGGGAACAGGATGCACAGTGTAGTAGGAAGTTGTGATTGGCAGGAAGGTGGCTGTGCAATTAAATCGTTGTGAATTTAAAGGGACTAAGCTTGAGTTGCTAGGGTCTTCTACACGAGGAGAGTTCTCTGTATTGTTATTGTATAGTAGTGAGATCATGGCTGGAATAAGATGTTATAGATCTAAAGTCAATGTGTTCAGATTGGACAATCTTAGGGGTGTGCTAGTGTGAGAAGAATTGATAAAGTGAGAATGAACTTATTAGAGAGTGGTGTTTCTTTAAAAAAAACCTATATGAGCCCATTAGTGAAAATATGTTGGGAATGGCCTTGGTAAAAAATAGCCTGACGATGAATATCGGTTTCTTGAACCAATATATATTTGGAAAGTGAAAGGGAACCGTCGGCTGAAGGACCACGAAGAAAGTGGATAATGAGTCATTAATAAGCGAATGTTTGAAGGAGAGAAATGTGAGTTTGGTAGAGCGAGAAGAAAGGTGTAAACAGGAGTGAATGGCGGGGGGATTGTGAGGGGGTATATTGTTGCCAACCTGGGCCAAGGGATGAACCTTAACATTGAACGAGCTACCATAACCCAACAGTGAGGGTCCAATCGCTATCCATTTGAGTCTATGAGGTGATGTGCAAACGACTCCTATTAGTTCCCAAAATTAATGAGTACTGAGGGCGTAGGGACGAGAGCGACACTTTCTTTAACGACTTGTGTCATGTTCTTCTACTGCTTTTCTTTTCTGATGCCCGTCGCGCACCTTACTCCCATCTATACAGAGCCTTCGAAGATAAGAAGAAGCAAGAAGAAGAAATATAATATTATATTAATATAAAAAAATAAATATATTGATATATATAAAAAAAAAAAAAAAAATTATTCTTTCTTTCTTCTCACCTTTCTCTAAACTCTAAATTAGGGAGTTAAGCGCGCTTACATAGCATCGGAAAGAAAAGCAGTAGGAGAGTATGACAAATGTCGAAAAGAAAAACCAGCGCTTACGCCGCCTCTGTACCATTAATTAGTAAAAGCTCGTCACAGACAGAAAAGCCACCCTAGAGCCCTTCATGGGCCCGCGACGGACCCTCACTATGTAATCTCGTCAATGTAGGGTCTTGGCCCAGGTTGGCCACACCATGCCCCATACAAACCCCCGCCACTCTCTAATGCACCCTTACTCTCGCCTCTGCCAAAACTCACATTTCTCTCTCACATCGTTTACCGACTCATCCTTCTCTCGGTTCCAGCCGTCGTCCAACCACTCTTCCACTATACTCCGCTTACCAACCGACTATCATTCATCCTTTCCACGTCACAAACATTTCAACACACTTCACTTATCATTTTACTCTTCATCATCTCACACCACACATCTCATAATTTCATTCTCTCATTTTATAATTCTTTTCACACCTAGCATGCCCCTAAGAATTCCATCGAACATTTGAAAATTTGATCTATATTTCCTCTACTATTTCTCGTAGTGTTTCTGTGCTCAACAGTTATACAATAACACAGTAACAACACACCTCATGGTAAGAGCTCTACCGCACCAAGACTTATCCCTTTACATTAAACGATTTAATTGCACTGCAACTTTCCTGCCATTCCACAATCTCTCACCTACACACCTCGCATCATTCTACCTCTCTCTCACCAACCCATACCTCTAAATATTTAAACTCAGACACTTGCTCCAGCTGCTCACCCATCTACATAACTTCAAACTGAGGACTGTCCTCACATACAAACATAACCTTACTCTTATCTACGTTTTAACTTTCAAACCCATCCTTTATACATACCCTGCCAAATCCTACTCCACTCACCTCTCAGTAACTCCTTCAGATCGCTACACAGAACCCTAATATCCGCATATAATAGAGTAGGGACACCCTCCCACCTTCAACCCACCCATTCTCCATCATTCTAACACCATTCCTGCCATCCCCACTCGAATTCTTTCATACACCATCCATATACCAATTGAATAACAAAGGAGACATAAACACAACCCTGTCTCACTCCACTATTAAAATTAAATCGCTACATTTATCTTACACATGCTTCACTATCGTCATACATATTTTGATTCCATTCAGAAGCCTACCACCACACCATATATCACTAATACCTGCCCATAAATGCTCCTATTGAACTCTATCACTACGCCTGTTTGTAAATCATAAAAACTAAATAAATTTATTCTTCTTCTCCTCATTTCTCAAATTTGTTCAAATGTAAAGATTTGATCACAAATCCTCTACCACTTCTAATTCACCTTGTTCTTCACAAATCAGTCCCTCGTCACTCGAGGCACTCTTTCGACCAAAATACCAGCCAATAATACCTTCCCTACAACACTCAAACTTATTCCCTATAATTCTACAGTTCCTTTTCCCTTCATACAAGGGTACTCTGTACCCTGCTCTCCCTCAATCCTTGGAACTATACCATCCATAAACGCTTTATTACACAAGTTCCAAATCCAATCATCAAAATTTAAACCACAGGTCTTTGATCATTTCACTAGTATTTCCATCTATACCTGCAGAATTTACCATTCTTCACTTTCTCACTCCTACCCATTCTCCCTTACTATACCTATCCCAAAATACTATTCCTTCCTGCACATCAAACCAACACAATTCACTAACACCTCATCATTACTGTTAATATTGTGCAGATTTTCGAAGTGTTCTTTCACACTCCCTCCATCCATTTCATCTTTACAAAAGCCATCCTATTCTTATCTATAGGAATTCCCCTTTTCTCATTCTTAACGCTTTCGCGGCTCCCTCCAAAGAGCGTTCCTATTCCCTTGTATGGTTCTCATTCATCCCCTTCCAACTGTTCATTTACCTCTTGTTTCTCCTACGTATGCACTTTTATCATTCCCCTTTTTACTTATATACACCAAGCATCTTTCTTTTTGAAACTTCATCTTTGCTTTAGTACATCAAACCACGCTTCTTTTTTACTTTAACCGCGCTTTCATCGCCTCTTCTTCCACCATTTCGCTGTTAACATTCTTATTTACTTAGCACATCCACACACTTCCTTGCACTACTATATATATATATATATATATATATATATATATATATATATATATAATATATATATATTATAATATATATATTATATATTTAAAAATATATATATTTCCATAGATTTTAATATATATAAATATATGAAATGTTATCTTAATATTATATATAATATATATATATATATATATATATATATAAAATAAAATTATTAAATTAATGGAACTTGAGATTTTGCCCATGCCCCAAGGTTGAAATCTTGTCTAAGCCCGTATTTGTGTTACTTTATTAAAAAATAAATCTATTAATATTATTGTATTAAAAAATACATAGATGAATAAAACTTAAAAATGGGGAAAAAAACTAGAAAATATTTTTGAATTATTTTTTAAAAATTTTGCGATTCGTTGAAAGTAAATCGGTTATCTTATTAACAGCTGTGGCAATGCTACGTGCTGACTCGGCAAGGCTATTAGCCGATTCCGCCATGCTATCAGCTGATTCGGAAAATTTATCTATTGTTGAATTTAGTTTTTGAAGTTTTCTGACAATACTATCGTCGTCCGATGGAGTTTCTCTTTTTCTTGCTTTAATAAGGCTTTCAAGAAGCATTAGTTTCCTCTCTTCAATAGATTCTTTTTCCTCAGCTCCTGTTCTTTTCCTTTTTCCATGATATTGTTCAAAAATTGAAGAACTAGGCACTGGAGAAGTTGGAGATGGCGAACGGGAATATGGTCCACGTTTCTTTGGCGGAGGAGAATCTTCGAAATTACCTCCGATAATTTCATCGATAATCTAAATAATAATAATAATAATAATAATAATAATAATAATAATAATAATAATAATAATAATAATAATAATAATAATAATATAATATAATAATAATAATTTTTTTTTAGTTAGTCTTCAATATATTATATAAATTAAAAATGGAAAATATCAAAACAGGGTAAAAAGATTTAAGCAAACCAAGAAACAGGGGAAGTTCCTAGCAAAACTACATAAAAATCGCGCTGAGAGAATTAAATCTTATATAAAGGATGTTTAAATCACACAGGAAGGCAAAAACGCTGTCACTTCGGAAATGAGAGGATTCAGAAAAGAAAGGATACGTGCAAGGCGATGTTGGACAGGAATATTATGCAAACCAGGGAAGAACGTGCGTCACAGGGCAGAAAGGGCATCGCAACCCACAAGCACATGAAAAATTGAAAGGCGGCAACTCGAGCAGCAAAACGGGAAAGATGGTTCACCATCCTGCGACATGAGAAACATGGGTTGAAATGTATGTCCCTATTGGCAATCGAGGTCAGGACCACCTCCAAATAGCACTTCTGCAGAAGGGACTAGCGCCAATAGGTGGGTTTTGACTATAGTAGCTTGGTGCCACGATTATCCTCCGACCAACAAGTCCTGCCAGCAAGAAAGGAAACCGCGACGAATGGATATACAAAAATCAGAGGCAGGTAGGCGTTATCGCAAGTCAGGAGGAGGTTTTTGTAATTTGGCAGTAACGTTATTCGCTTGGCTGTTTAAGCTTCCCTATCGGCTCGCTCGTTCCCGGAACACCTACATGGAGGGACCCAACAAGAATGTAACAGTTTCCCCTGCCCACGCAACGAGCAGAGGAGGAGACTAAAGGGTTTCTCGAGAGACCGTCAGTTAACCTTGAAGGGCAACTTCTGGAATCGGAGAATCCTGTGTAATTACCGCACTGAAAGGAAAGCCGCTCCACCTATGACCACAATAACCACGGCAACCAGTGTCGGGCAGAAATACCGACGACACAAAAGTGTCTGTGCCCCCTCTCGGACGACAATAATAATAAAAATAATAATAATAATAATATATAATAATAATAATAATAATAATTAATAATAATAATAAAATAAGAATAATAATATAAAATAATTAATAATAATAATACTTTTTTTTTTTTTTTTTTTGAAAGTGGACGTACAGGGATCTCCACAGCGCACAAGAATGCGGCTAGACCGTGTTAGAAAACTAACGACAAATCCCTAACAGAACGAAAGAGGAACAAGGCTGAGATGTTAGATCCTTATACCATGTTCAGTTCCAAGAGGAAGGTAAAAATACGATCACTACAAAAATGAGATGATTCGGTTAAGATGTGCTGAAGGCGATGCTGAGGAGGTAGTTAGCAAGTCAGGAAAGAACTTGCTTCGAAAGGTCGAGATGGCAACGCATCCCAACAAGAGAGATGAAGGGGACAGTGAGAGACAAACTGAGGAAAGCAAATGGGCAGTCGGGGGAATCCACAGCGAAATAAGAAATTCCATGGGTGAGATTTGTATGACCAAGACGCAACGAGCCAGGACCACCTCCAGGAGGCCACTCTTTCTACAAGATGAGGACCACCGGCCAAGGACGGGTTTTATAACATTCCGAAGTTTGGCGCCACGAACATCCTCCGCCCAACATGACACCCAGCCAGAGAGGAAGCCCCGAAGCAAAGAGATGGAGAAATCTGTAGCAGGAAATGGCCCAGGCGCACAGCAGGAGGAAGGTACGGGGCACTCGACACCGTGTGTGCAGCCGCCTGTTTGGCCTCCCATCGGCCCGTTCGTTGCCAGGAACACCCACATGGGAGGGAACACAACAGAACTCAATGTTGTGTGCTGCGCTGGAACAAGCGAAGGGACTGTTTGAAGGGACAGACCAACGGGTTAGGATTGACGGTCAGCACGACTGAGAGCGCTAAAGAATCCGAAAGATGGTATAATTACCCCCACGGGCCATCCCCCCCGGGCGAAGGTACTGATCCTGTCCACCGCCATGGCATTGCCTATAGTTCAGCTTAAAAGAAACGGACAAATAGGGTGGAAGGGTATGGGATACATTGATGTCCGGAAACACAGCTGAAGCAGCCCACCCACAACCCCCTGCGCTCCGTCTTTGAACATCGTTGTAAACGTATAAGATGTCGCTAATGGAGCATCCGCGTGAGACACAAGGAATCCCTCATCAGCACCGGGTGTGCCTCCGACTTATTCAAAAGACCGGATCCCACTGCAGAGAGCAGGAGACGAGAGACCCACTGTGAACGGTTAGAGGTAAAATCATATTGCATGACCGCTCGCTGAGGAAGGTCGAGGAAAGCGAAGATGGAAGTAACAACACCCCAACAAATGGCCAATAATAAGGGTTGTGAAAAAAGGCTCTATTATAGGTGTCAAGGGCCGACGAGGTAGGAGCCTGAACGGATGAACAGCGAGCACATGAGCTGCTCCCTCCGAAGGGATAGGGCATCACCCCGGCCTCCACCTCCAGGCTTTCCCTCGAAGTGAGGAACGGAATGCACCCGTGCAATTCTCAGACTTCAGTCTGATGGGTCAGAGGCGGAGTTAGGACTGGGAGGTCCTGCAAATACGGCACAACCAATAGTCCAGTTTTTAGCCCGCCACAGCATGATGTTTAAAGGAGCATGGTTTTTTCTGTCCTGCAGCCCCAAGCCTTGGAGGTGAGGTGCCGTAAGAGATCCAAGAACGGCGGCAATTAGCTTTGAGGAGAGTAATATGAGGAAGGTACGTGGGCGCTCATCGAGCAGCAGACCCAGAAACCGCACCCTCGGCTCCACCCGGAGAGGAGCCATAGAGGCGTAACATTAGAGGCAATTGTAGGCGACCCTACGACGAGGATTTTTCCGGAAAAGCACGGCTGTAGTTTTCCGACGTGGAGAATGTAAAGCCACGCGGCAGAGCACCAGGAGGAAACCCTATCGATGCAACCTGAAGTTGACGTTCTATACAAGGAAGGTTTAGCTCCAGAGATGTACAGGCAAGATCGTCAACATAATGGGAGAACGCACCGAGGTCGGGATGGAATCGACTACACCATTGAAACCAATAGCGAAAAGCAACATGCTCAGTACACTGCCTGCGGCAACCCTTCGTCCAGGACAAAACGTCTCGACAGCGTGGAACCACAACGGACCTGAAACGAACGATCCGACATCATCAACTGAAGGAATAGGGGAAGGTTGCCCCCTAAGTTCCAAGGAGTGGAGGCTCCGCAAAACCATCCTCCACAGGCTATCATACGCCTTTTCGAGGTCAAAGAAAACGGCAAGGCCATTTTATTGGAAGCAATGACTCAGATGTCGTGACCACCGAAGGAGAGGATCCCGGGTCGAGCGATGGCGACGAAACCAAAATTGGTAGTCGAAAATGCATGGAGTTTCTCCAACGTGGAAACCGGGAAGCCACCAATCTCTCCATGAGTTTACATGTATTGCAGGTCAATGAAATAGGCGATGGTTTATCGGAAAAGTCGATCCCTCCCGAGGTTTGGAATGGGGAAATATATGCAGTAGAACCAGACAGGAGGAAACGCCCTCCACCCAAAATTCTTTGTATAAAGCCCGAGAAGGAGCAGTGGGCAGATGATAGCATGTCGAAAGCATCTGAAATGAGATGCCGTCAGGGCCAGGCGCTCCATCCCAAGCTTGAGGGCGTCTAAGAACTCGGCCCTGGTGAATAGCGGTTGTATGGAAGGTCTGTGCCAGGTGGAGCAGAAAAATCACTCCACCCGCAAGCGACTAAAACGAAAAGGTTCAGGATACGGGAGCCGCTGAAGCAGGACGCGAAGTGATAACCCAACTCGTCCGCCACAACCCCGGAAGCAGAGATGTGATATCAGTTGCGGGCCGTAAACGAGGATGATAGGCGGACCAGCATGGTGTTTTCGTGAAATTTATTCGCACCTTTTATGGACCGATGATACAGGCGTAGAAGAGTTAACGGTGGAAACGTACGCGCGAAAAACTTTCCGCGTACGGCGATTAATACGTCGGGAGCGGCCGCCGAAGCCTAAACAGATCAAGTGAAGATGTGGGAGTCAGTTTATTACAGCTTATACAACTCCGCTTTTCGACGATTAAAGCCCTGAGCACTATTCCGGGGTTCCACCAGGGGTTGTTTTGATGTCTGGGTCCAGAAGAAGGGGGGTATAGCTCCGTTGCCGCCTGAAGGATAACCTCCTAAAGTAAGTGAAGGCATCCGCCGGCGACGGGAACACGTTAGTTGCAGGAAAGGATGGGAAATGTTAAAATGGCCCATGAAAGGAAGACAGTCTGCCTGTCATAGGCCAGCCAGAAATAGTGGTAGCTGCGGGACTGGGGCAAAAGGATGTATCACGATAGGGTAGGGTCACTAACCACAAGGAAAAGACGACCCTTTCCCACCCAAAACGATCTAAAGACGAGATGGAACACAACGAGACGTCAACTAGGGAAGAAATGCCTGTATTAAAACGTTCCCAAGGTGGGAAGGCCCTCGTGTTTTGAGACATGCCCAATGAAATCCGCAAAATACTCACAACCATCGCATTGGGGGACGTAACAGAGTTCACAAAGGATGGTCGGATTATAAGTCACCGAGGACGCAACATGGGCGGCGGGAAACAGGAAAATATCGACGAAGGTCTTCCTCTCTCTTACAAGGCTGGGCGCAGGTAAGATGATACGACCGCTACGCATGCCAGCGTAGTGGGAGGGAATGGTAGTAAATGGGACAGACTCGTGAAGCAGGATCCCCTCCGTCGCTGGCACCACGATCAGGGAAAAGGGGTTTCCTGTACCTGGAAGGTTGCAAAGGTCACGGTCACGAAGTTGCAACTCTGTAAACAAACAGCCAATGCTGATGAATCAAATAAGTATCTCTTTAGTTCTTCGTAATTAGCAAATTATCCAGACCGTTCCATTGGAGGAAACGTGCCATAAACGGGAAACAATCAATGGTCAGGACGATCCGTGACAATAGTCACGATGTGTTGGGAGTGGCAGTCTTCTCAGAGGTTAAAGGCGGAAGGTCCGGTGAGCCGTCGGACGACCCACCGACAGAACCCCGGAGGGAGAGGAAGATAACGCAGCAGGGATATGTGTGGACCCCCTTGTTTGCGAGAGGGGTTCCTGGCAACATCAGGAGAGGGCTGCCCAAAGAGGCGCGCCCCCAGTCCCAACTCCACATTTCCGAACATTCTTCCGCAGCTGGCGCAACCCTGCCAGACTTCTAAGCAGTCTGGGAAGGGGGGCTGTGTAACCTCCAGGAGGTGCCCTAACGAGGCTGGAGAAGATGGAGAGGAGGACAAGTTAGGAATGGTGTGCGGACGGTATAGGAGACACATCGAAGACAGTGTGTTGGTGTCCTAGTCAAATCTTCGGAGCAATCTGCGCCCGAAGTAGGCCAGATGGCTCAGTCGACGGGTCCGAAGTCAAGGGGGGCGTAGGAGAAGGAGGGAAGAAAACTCCTTCCTCCTGCGTCCATCAAGCAGCCAACTCACCCTCAACACACATCGAGGCGGCGCCACGTCTACCCGAAGGAAAACTGCGAGATCGGGCGAGGTGTCAATCAATACCTCCTCGGACCTCCCCTTGTACTGATAAACCGCGTGTCAGCCCGGACATCCTAAGGAATCGTACCATCCAAAAAGTTTCAAAGAATCGCTCGAAATATGTAGAAGCGAACGGGCTTAGGCGGCGTGAGTTAACAATGATCAGAACGGGCAGAGGGTGGACCACTGTTCCTAGATTGGCCACGTGGTTTGGTCAGCGCGGCAGCCCGTTTTTGCAGGACGAGCAGGTCCCCAGTGCAACGGGTTTCTTTAGTTTTCAAGTCCGTGCACGATAGGCAAGCGATACGGATGCTGGCCTGGGTAATCCACCTTTAAACGATTTCCGCACCGTTAAGAGGGACTTGTGTTTCCTCGGCGAACAGAAGTAAGGGGTTTCCGGAGATGGGAAAGTAAGCTCGAGAGGCAATGGACGTTTGCCATCGAACCTCCAGAAGCGGAACAGGTCCGCAAATCAGATGTGCCCTTGAGAGCTGCATGTACTTCTACAAGGTGGGAACATGAGAGAGGGTCCTGTGTGTCGCGAAGAGCGACGAATGGTCCTCCGGCGGACCATGGTAGGAGAATTGGGAGGCCTCTTACAAGCCACAGGACACCAAGACGATGGCAGGCCTCTTGTAGGCCACAGGAAGCAAGGACGGCTGAGTAAAGCGTACAAGTCCGGACACAACGCCGGGAAATGTAGAGACACCACGATGAAGTGGACGTTGCCGCAGCATAAGAAAGAGGATGAATGAGCCAGCTTCTCCTTTGCCGGCGGGTAGCCTCTCGATGGTCATACTTATGAATGGCGCACTGCTCCAAGATTTCCTTCTTCCAAGGCAAAGAAGGGGCAATGGACAGAGAGGCTGGTGTGGGCCCTTGCAGTAGGAACAAGCACGGAGTATTTTTGTCCGTTTCGGGTGAGATTCCACAGGTTGAACATATGGTCTGGGGGGACTGACATATTTGTGGGGGTGACCAATTTATGGCACTTAAACATCTTCTCGGGAAGGGGACCATAAGTCTGAACCTTGTGCATGGTAAAACAAAGTTTTCTTGTTGGAGGAAAGGCACAGAGAAGGTAAGAAAAAGAGGGTTCGTCGTTGAGGGTTTCTCCTTACGTAGAGGGAACCGATAAACGTCGGTGATGCACGTGGTGATTCTGTAAATGAGTAAGGATGTCAATCGAAACATCGGAAACAGAACTCTGGCGCATATATGGTATCCTTCGACGTTTACGAACATCGTCAGGTTTAGAAAGGCGGAAATCTTCCCCAGATGGGATAGGGAACAAGTACGTTGCTCTGGGTACGAGAGGCAGCACGAACCAAGATGGAATCATTCCTCATTAGCGTAGCCTGTGGCTTAGTAGTTTGAAGAGCAACTTCCAAAGCATCAATAAGGATGAGCTGGCTTACAGAAAAGAAGTCAGTGGATGAACAAGATGACGTCGAATGTAAATAAAAATCTAAACGGTAATGAGCACGACCTGGGACCCGCTGGAGAGGGTTGGAAAGAAAGTGATCGTGGAGTTGGGTTATTCTGGCCGTTTAGGATGGGACCCGCTACGAGGGCTCTTGGGATGGCTGACGTAAAGGTTTGAGAGATAAGGGTATTCAGAGCCACAACCGCCTCACCTGGTCTAGACGGGGGCAGTCCCTGAAACGGGACCGGAATGAGCGATAGGGGTGGGTGGTGGAGAACCAACCATTTCATCAACAAGGGCGTCTAAGCCCCTATTGGTCGTTGGTCTGGAAACGGCCAGGGAGGGGTTGGTTGGGGCCCGACAGATGATGATTGGCGCCTTTCTTGAAAACGTTAATATTTTTTTTATTTTTTCCTATAAGAAATACTCCTGCAAAACATCTCCGCAATAAATAAACACACCACAGGCCCAGAGCATAAAACCTCCCTCCTAGAAACCACACCCCGTAGGGTGGGCCGTGGGTGTGGTCTCGAGAAAAGCTCCCTGGAACTCCGCGTCCAGTCCCTAAGATGAAAAATATTAGCCGTGCACCACACGGATAAGACAGGAAGGACAGCCTCCTTACTGGTTAGGCAAGGTTCGGGTCCCCTACAAAAGGCGGCCCGGAGAAAGGCGAGAATTACCGGTTTTTAACCTGTCCCCTCACCCAGGTAGGAGGAGGGCAAGATGGACATAGGACACACACACAGACAACAGCTCGGTAGCCACCAAGAATCAGGGGAATGGGGGCCCTCAGAAGGGAGATCAAGAATATGTATGGTAGTACGTACAGAAACGGAGGAGAGGGCTAAACTGGGGAAGGGACGGGTAATGAACAGGATAAGAACAATAATATAAATAAAAAAAATAATAATAATAAATAATAATAATAATAATAATAATAATAATATAATAATAATAATAATAATAATAATAATAATAATAATAATAAAAATAATAAGAATCATAATATTAATAATAATAATAATAATAATAATAATAACAATAATACTAACATAAAAATATAAAAAGAGGGGGGGGGGGAACTCAACAAAAAACAAAACGTATAATACATCTGTCCGCAGATTGACCATTCGAAAAAGGTTCTGAGCCCCCCACCCAGACAAGGTGGGGTACGTTGTTGTGATAGTGATAATATAATATTAATAATAGTATAATAATAATAATAATAATTAATAATAATAATAATAAAATAATAATAATAATAATAATAATAATAATAATAATAATGAAATTTATAATTTTTATTTTTTGAAGTTGATGTACAGGGCACCACAAAGCACAGGTTAATGCGCTATACCGGTGGTCAGAAAACGCAACCAGGAGAAGTTCCTAGAAAACGACATAAGAAGGCGCTGAGAGATTATTATCTATTGATGATGTTAATCACAAGGAAAGCAAAAATGCTGTCACCTCGAAAATGAAGGATTTCAGAGAGAAATAGTGCAAGGCGGATTGCTGACGAGGAAGTAATGCAAACTATGGTCACTCATCAGAATTGCAACTCATTCTCTCAACCTCTTATTCCTTTCCACACCAACGCACATTTCACACGCAACACACAAACCAAACTGTTTCCTTTCATCTTGTTTTCAATCATATCAAGCACATCAAATTTGCCCTTTCTAATACATCAATCACCTTTCTCCTCTTCTCAACATTTATTCCTCTGACTTCCATGACCATACAATTCATACAATTTCGCCGAAAGATAGAAAGTTGCCTTACTGCGATCACGACACTCTCTCCGAGGCACGCATGTAGAATTCCTGGTGGCAAAAAGGTAAGTGGTGAGGGCAGCCAACTCGACTACACGTTCCTTAGTCGCCTCTACACACGAGAACATACATGTGGGAATTCTTTCTCCCCACACAATAGGGATATAGGGATTGGGATGTCTGTAAGATGCTGTCTAGAAAAAGGGTGTGGATTAAGTATGTGTATTATTATATGTGATAAAAGGTGCGGTCTGTATGATGCCTGAAGAGAAAGGCGAACCATTATGCACTGGAATGTCATGGGAGACCCTACATACAATAAGCCAATGGGAGGTAATTTAATCGTGAGTCCTCTCTCTCACACGCCTCTTCAACACTTGAGGGTCTGCACCTTCTCCACTTTCAGTACGGCCTTCGGCAGACACGTTGAACACTGATCTCTTATCGCCCTGGAACATAATATTCGCAAGCATAGCCAAGCCAACATGGTTTAAAGCAATATTTTTTACTTGAGAAAGTTTACAATACAACATCAAAGAACGGAATTATTGCCAAGTTCCGTTCGCTAGGCTTACATGGTCTCCTCCCACTCTTTCTCCGTTCCCTCTTAGCTCACAGGTTAATTCAGGTCCGTTGAGGTACGACCCTTTCCAGACACTTCATCATGAATGAGTGTCTTCCTGTTTGCAGTTGATTTTAACGATGTTGCGTCTACTATTCCTTCCTCCGTACAAAGCTCCCTTTAAGGTGGACGATTTCACCCTCTATGTAACTGGTCCTAAACTCCTGAACATAGAAAGACAGTTTCAAACTACCATACAAAACATAACAGGAAGGTGCGACAGTCATGGATTCCGTTTCTCCCCGACCAAGACCAGCATTACACTGTTTCGGAAGCCAGGTCAGAGAGGGGTGCAAAATCTTTCCCCTCCTTCTCTCACCCTTTATGGCTTACCGATCCAGACTAAGCGCACTATCAAATTTTAGGGTTTTCTTTTGGATGATAATCTCCCCTATCTCCTGCATATTTGTCACCTCAATGCGGATTGTCGATGATCACTAAATTTATTGCGCCACCTAACTTCCACGACATGGGGGCGCTGATAGAAAAACCATTACTCGCTTATTTATTGCTCTTGAACTATCAAAACTGGACTACGGCTGTACAGTTTATGGCCAAACCTCCCCGACTTAACTTCGTCTCCTCGACCCAATCCAGAATGAGAGACTCGAATAGAGACTGGTGCTTTTCATTCTTCCCCCAAAATGAGCTTTGAATTGGAGGCAAATATCATGCCACCAATGTCCACCACATTCATTTGCCTCCGGACTCCTTCACCCTCAGCCTTATTCTTCTCTTTAGCGAAATGTCTCAGCAACCCTTTTATTGACCTTTTGGCATAACTGTCTACAACATATTAACCCATTTAAATATCCTCTTGAAAAATTCCTTTCATATGCTTACAATACGGAGATTCACACAGACAGTTATCTACACCAAAGTTGTTTCAAGTTGTCCAAATTAACAAAGAACCTCACTCATCCTTCCGTACTGAAAGCTGCATTTTACTCCCATTCTCTTAATCATATGAACTCCATACCGGTTTATACTGATGGCTCCAAATCGGTGAGTAGTGTGGGTGCTTTTGAGATATTTTCCGATCTCAATGCATCTCAGAAGCTCCCCTTTCATGCATATTTTTTTGCGGAACTCGTCGCCAATGTTTTAGCACTTTCCAGAATCCTTTCCCTTCCTGATACGCCTTTCTACAATTATTCCGATTCCCGCAGAGCCCTTCAGGGCTTGACTACTGTACTAACCAAAAATTCGTTGGTTCTACTTGAGCAGCGTTTACTTCAACTTCACCACTCCCGAAAAAAAACGGTTAACCTTTTGTTGGATTCCATCTCATATTCTTATCCATGGAAATGAGACTGCTGATCTTTTAGCAAAAGAAGCCTCTGCAACTCTGCTGCCCCTCTCTAAATACCTTTCGCCAGTTTTAACTCTGAACCACATTCCCCCCTCACATCCGTCGGGGATTCAAGTTATGTCGGCAGGAGTGTTGGGAGACACAGACCCAAGAGGAGCAAAACTCAGTAACATTAACCCAACCTCAGGGGTTTGGCCTTATTCTTAACAGGAGGTGATTAAGGATCACTTTCGTATCGGCCATTCTACCTTCACAAACAGCCATTTTATGTCTGGGGATTCCCCCCTCACATCCGTCGGGGATTCAAGTTATGTCGGCAGGAGTGTTGGGAGACACAGACCCAAGAGGAGCAAAACTCAGTAACATTAACCCAACCTCAGGGGTTTGGCCTTATTCTTAACAGGAGGTGATTAAGGATCACTTTCGTATCGGCCATTCTACCTTCACAAACAGCCATTTTATGTCTGGGGATCCTCCCACCACCGTTTGTCAGTTTTGTCGCCTAGTCTCACCCCACCCCCTTTTAAAACACCATCTTTCTTGGACTGCACTGTCCTAGCCATTGTTCGAAACCAACACTTTCCCTCTTTACGACCTGCACCTCCTACAGCTAGAGTACAGTCCATCTTTCCTGATTCTCCTACCTTTAATCATAATGCAAATTTTACATTTTTACAGGCTCTAAATTTCTTATATATGATCTAACAGTATTTCCACTGACCACTCCTAGCAATGTGTCAAGGGGTCTTCCCCGGTTTGGTTCCTCGTTCCGGCAAGGCCGTATTCTTCGTGTGCCGTCCGTGAGATCTTCTGCACAAATTCTCATAAAAAAAAATTATCCTCCTCCTCTTTCTACCCAAAATTGGGGTGAGGTGCGTAGCATACACCGGAAGAGAAAAGTAGTAGAAGAACATGACGGAAGTAGAAAAGAAAGTCCCCCCTCCCTCTGTTTAACCCCAGTGATAAATCGTCAGAATCAAAAAATTCAATCTGAAGCTTCACGAGACTGCGACGGACCCTCACTGTGGAATCTCGTCAATGTGGGGGGTTCATACGTATGGCAAAGCCCTAACAGACCATACCCCTTACCAAAACACCGCGAGCCCATTCACTCCTGTTATGCATCTTTTTTCTCGTCTTTGCAACTACATTCTCTCCTCTCGGCCAATTCTTACTCGAACTCATCCACTTTTTCTTACAGTCTCACGCCGGTCGATTCCCAGTACACTCAATAATATACATTCACTTAACCAACCGACTATCATCCATTCTTTCCATATGACCAAAACATGTCTCACTGTCTACACTCTAATTTATATTCTCTCATTTAACTCTATTCACACCACACAACAACCTAATGCGTTCAATCCTCATTTATTAATTCTCCTAACACCTCGCTAAGATTGTCCCTCTGACACACTTTGTATCTATGATACTATGCAGCCACATCTTATTACCAGACCAGTAGTTTCACTACTATACATTGGCACAGGTGCAACACCAGAGCTCATGCAAAACACTATTGCACTCAAAACTTTACCCTTACACATCCACATCAAGGATTAATGCACCACCACACTTTCTGCCATCACAAACTTCCTACTACATTTTGCAATCATCCGTTCCTTTTTATCCAACATATAAAATAAATATTTAAACTCAGTGTTTGTAGTTGCTCACCATCCAACATACTTCACACCAAGAACTCTCTCACTCACTACATAATTACTTTTACTACATATACTTTCAATACCATCGTACGAAATCCTCTCAACTCTTTTCAAATTCAACAACAAACAAAAATCAGTCCCGTATCAATAAACAGGGCACTTCGATCACTCTTCCATCTCTATCAGTCTTAACACTTTCCCCTGCCATCCCACCTATAATTCTTTCATAATTCTTAAATTATACAAATTTAAATAACTCAGAGACACATTCCCCGTCTCATTCCGTTATTAATATTAATTTCGACTCATTTTTTTTTCATGAGACTAAACAGTTGCAATAATCATAGATAGATACATTTGATTCCTTTCAGGAAACCTACTCACCAACAATATAATCGTATTAACACCTGCAAAAAAGCTTCCCTTATTAATAATGTCATTTGCATGTTGCAAATCCATAAAACTTATACAGTTTATTCTTCTTCTCCCTCATCTTTTCAATCATTTCATTTGTTTCAATGAATAGATTTGATCCACACATCTCTCATTCTTACAACGCACATTGTTCTTAACGCGATCAGTCTTTTCAGCTCACTCCACCTACTCTTCCCAACCAAATACAAGCATCGCATCTTCCCTACAACACTCATAAACTAATTCCCCGCTTACTGTTACCCTTATCCCTTACTCTTATATAAAGGTACATTATTGCTCTTCCTCCAATGTTCTAGGAACTATACATCCGATAGAACGCTTTCTTACAGACAAATTTCAAATTACATTTCCAGTCACAAACTCCGCCTACATTCTTGATCATTTCACCAGTAATTTCATCTATGCCTGCAAATTTACCTTTCCAAACTTAATCTTACATAAAAAAACATAATGATCCGATAATCCCATCCTCCCTTCACTGATTAACATCCATTCACATTACCTTCAAATCTTCAAAACGCCAATCCCGCATCAACTATTCACGTTCGTCGATACGCATCTCTATCACACTCAACTCAGAATACTAGAATAGCTGCTTGTGTTTGCAAGGAAGTATTACTTACACACATACTCTTTCTCACAGAAATCTATCAACCTCCTACCATTCTCATTTTCTCCCGTGCCCCCAAATTTACCCTGTTGTACATCTTTTCTGATTCAACTCTATCCAACATTTAGATCGCGCCGAGCACAATCAATCTGAATCTCCTTCTCAACATTAAAACTCATTCAATTATCCAGAAAGTCGACTCTCTCTTAACATCACCTCAGTATGAACGTATGTTTACGAACCACACGCAAACGCCTGACCTCTGTTATAAACTCAAATTAAACCATTAAGAATTCTTAGTCGTCACACACAGCAAAATCCAACCTAGATCTGTGCAACATGTATTGAGTGCTATGTATGTGCCATATAAATATTTTTATTATTTTTATATCATTCCTTTTAAGTTGTTATGATATATATATATATATATATATATATAATAATATAAATTATTTATGATATATGATATATTATATATACTATTACTTTATAATATATATATAATATATCATATCATCATATATACTATAATATAATATATAATATATATATATATAATATTAAATATATATATATATCCATTAAATATAAACCAGTTCTTGCACAATTATTGTCCACTAAAATGGTACAATTACCCCTGCACTCTTAAAAACAATCATATATAGATGATAGTAATTACATAAATTAAATTTAAATAACCTATTTTCCTAAAAATACTAACATCAAAATAAATCCAACTTTGAGGATCTTCCTTGCTTCTCCTGTCTCTTCGCCTTTTATAAGTTTGTAACAAATTGGAATATTTTCGGCTTATATCACTAACAGTAAAACTATGACCATGTCTGCAGAAGTTCTGTTTTTAACTGCGAATAAAGACTGCCTTTTTCTTACTAGGTATCATCAAATCATCTTTATTGTCTGATAACGCTGATAACATAAGTTCTGTCATTTCATGTGTCCAATTTTTCCTCTCTATAAAACAGTAAAATATATATATATATATATATATATATATAATATATATTAATAATATATATATATATAATAGTATATATATATATTTATATATATATATATATATATATATAATATATAATATATTATATTATAAAGAGATGTATAGGATTATGTAGATGATAATGTAATTTTATCTATATATATATATACTATATATATATATAATAATAGTATATATATAATAATATATTATTATATATATAATATATATATACATATATATATCTACTATAATAAATATATACTCACTATAATATATATATATAATTATATATAATACTATAGTTATACATAATATACTATATATATATATAGATATATTTATATTTATATAATGATATATATATATATATGCCTCGTGAAAAGTCGTTGAATCACCGTAAACGGCCCTTCTTATCTTTCAGCGAAAAATTTTATGAACAGTGTATGGTACATGGAATGTCAGGAAAATAAATGTTGAGCAAGGGAGGAGAGAGGTGAGGATGTATTTAGAAAAGATTTGATTTGCTCGCTTTGACTAAAAAGATGAAAGGAAACAGGGAAATGAGTCGTGTGGTGTGACAATGTTTGTGTACATTGGAAAGGAAAGGAAGGAGAGGGGGAAGGGGGAGTGGGGTCTGTTGTCTAATTGACTTGTGGTACAGAGCTTAGGTAGACTTTGTCGTGAGTACTAATATTCTAATGGTTAAATTTAAGTTTTGAAAAGGTCAAGGTATAGTGTGTTGTGACGATATGTCCATGTTGAGGGAAATGGTTGAACGAGTAACGATTTCTGGGATAATCTGAATGATGTTTTCGGATGGGGTGAGTAGAGCTCCAGATTGAATTGTGTTGGGGGACACTAACTGGTTGGATAGTGTATAGGTGACAGAAATATGAGTGGTATTAACAGTGGTGTTGGCAGATAAATGAGAAAGGGATAGGAAGGGTGATTTATTTCTGTGAGGAGAGAGTGTGTAAGTAAAGTAATACTCCCTTTAAACACAAGAGTATCAATAAGTATACTAGAGGTTTGGTTAGGTAGAGATGGGTATCGAAGTGAAAAGTACGACTGATTTTGTTGTTGTGAAGATAGGAGATGTTGAATGTGTGTGAAGTAGCGTGTTGATCTTAAATAGTGAGGAGATTAGGAATGGGATTATCAGATTCATTATTGTTGTTCTATGTAAAATTAAGTTAGTGGGCTTGGATGGAGAGGAGGGATAAGGAAGGAAGTAGGGTAGAATTAAGAGTGGAAGTTAATGAACAAGGTTAATAAGATAAGTATCTAAGTGCACTCGCAAGTAAATCAGTTGATGTGAACAAGTTGGAACTGAACAAATCTGAGAGCAAATGAAGAAAGCAGTTGTTAGCATGAAGAATTATGTGTAGCGTGCTTAAAGTAGGAAGTAAGAATGTTTAACAGTGGCAGTGGTGGAATGAAGAGCGTAATGCAACGCGGTTAAAAGTAAATAAAGAGCGGGTTGAATGTACTAAAACCAATGAATACGAGTTTTAAAAGACAAGATTAGGGAACAAGATACTCGGTTGAGAAAATACGAGTCGCAAAACAAATGGATACTAGGAGGAAAAGTAAGGGTAAATAGGAGCAGTTGGAATGGCGGATGAAATGGGGAACTTACAAGGAATAGGAAGCTCTTTTGAAGGGAAGCGAAAAAGTTAAGGAATAAGATAAGGGAACTGCTAGAATTATGATATAGGAATGGTGCTTTTTGTATACTGATGAAATGGATGTGAGGGGGTGTGGAAAGACACTTCGAAAATCTGTATATTATTAAACAATGGAATGAAGAGTGATACAAGGAATTGTGTGGTTTGAATGTGCAAGAAAAGGTATTTGGGATGAGGTCATTAGCTAGGAGGAGTTAATGGGTAGAGTGAGAAAGTTGAAGAAAATGGTAAATTGCAGTGTATAGATGATAATTACTGGGTGATAATGATCTGAACGGAGGCGAGAATGTGAGTGATGATAGGGATGGTGATGATGCTGATGGAGGGCTATAGTTCCGAGGATTGAGGAATAGCAGTAATAGTACCTTATATAAAGGTAAGATCGCGAGTATAGGAAACTGTGAATTATAGGGAATCAGTTTTATTGAGTTGTTTAGGGAAGATTGCTGTATTTAATTCGAAAAGGTGCGTCGATGACGAAGGACTGAATTGAGAAGAAAATACGTGCATTTAGGGAGTGGTAGAAATGTGTGGATCATATCTTTACATTGAAAACAAATAGTGTAAATGAGAAAATGAGGGAGATAGAATAAATTGTTTTAGGTTTTATGGATTTGCCAACAGGCCCGTATAGGATTAAATAGGGAAAGGGGATCTGATAGGCAGGTGCTTAGTAATAGTAGTGAGAGCTATGGGTCGGGAATAAGAGGATAGAGTCTGAGAAAGGTTCAAAGTGTGTTCAGCATGGGACAGAGTGCCGGTTAGTTAGGGCAATGTGGTTGTGAAGAAGAATTGATTAAAGAGGAATGAGAACGTATTAGAGAGCGTGTGTGTGTAATAGAAAGGAGTAAGAGGTGAGGATGAGTAAATGAAAGACGGGTGAGATGGTGTGTTGGTCGATGTGGAAAGGATGGAATGACAGGTCGGGTTGTTAAGCGGTGTTATAGGTGATGGAGTGGTGTTGGGATCGGACCGGCGTGGGAGAGCGTGAAGAAAAAGGTGATGCGAGGTCGAGTAAAGAAGGTCTGAAGGAGAGAATGTGGAGTATGTGGCGAGGAGCAAGGAAGTATAAGTGCAGTAATTAGGAGTGACTGCGGGGTGTTGTGGAGGGGCGTATGGTTGGTGCCGGCCACGCGTGGCGTGAGGAGATGGAATCCGGTACGATTCTTGAGCGATAGTGTCATATGGTCCCGGAAGGCGTCTGAGGGTGGGGTTTGTCTGTCTGGCGGTCGAGGTTCTCACTTATAGGTATGGAGGTAGTGGGGCGTAAGGCTGGCTTGTCTTTTTTAGATTGTTACATGATCTGGTGCTAGCTGGACTGTCTTCTTCTTTGCCGATAGCATGATCATGGCACGCTTACTGGACCGCGCATCTTGGGGGAGAAAAAGAGATGGATTATGAGTTGTTAGTTAATTGATGTAAGTTGATTATTTATTTATGATGAAGTAGAAACTCGTACAGCTATTTGTTCATGCGTACTATTCGCCACACTTATTCAGAGATAGAGAAGATATATATTGATGCGGACTATGCCACGAGTCAAGTATTATTATATCACCACCTAATGTGCACCGAAAAGACTTAATGGAGGAAGGGAAGTTGTTTGCAAGACCCTTCTGTTGCATGGAATGTAAAATTTGGTAATTTGTTCGTGCACATGTCTCTAGGAGCGGATGTGCGCGGTGTGTCTTTGGTTGGTAGTAGTATGGTTTAAGGGATGACGGACGGTGCCGTCTGTGAAGACAGGCTGGGTGGCTGATAAGAACGTGAGGAAAGGTAAATAGAGCAGGTAGATATAGATAGGCGAAGGGAGGTAAGTATAGGAAACCGTTGAGCTGTTCTTAAAGATAGATATTTGAGCTGACTTGAGATAAGAATTGTAGGTTTGAAAGATGAAGTAGCACGAAGTAATTGATGGAAGGGTTGAGTGAAGGGTCTGTGGCCGCTTTTTCGTCCGCACCGTGGATTGACCTCGTCGTTTTTCAGCGCAGGAAGGGGAAGGGTCGAAGTGAGAAAGGACTGAGGAAGGAAATATTTACTAAGGCAGAGGTCAGAGAGGTTGTGGGCATCAGAGCGCCGTACGCCGGAGAAGATGATGAATACCGAGAAGGAAAATCATGCAAGCTTCGAGCGAGAAATCAGGAAATAATTAGGTCTGGAAGAAAAGAAATCAGGGAATTGTTAGGGATCTAAAGTAGATGTAGAGGGGTTAGGAGGGAGAAATTAGGTACTGAAGATCGGTGGTAAGGCGAGTGAACGTTAGGGAGGCAGGAGAAATGGTTATTGAGCTGAGGGATTCGAGCTTAGAACAGGAGAGATGGGTAGTGTGATGTGTCGTGGTGTGGTGGTGTGTGTGGTGGTGGTGTGGAAAGGAATATGATATAGGAGTATATAATAATATACTATATATATATATATATATTATATATATATATAATTATATATATACTATATATATATTATAATATATATCTATATAAAGGATAATAGTATATCTATATATATATCTTCTTTCTTTATCTTTCTATATTTCCAAATGGGGTAAGGTGCGAGACGGCAAATGAAAAGAAAAGCACGTAGATGAAAGAAACATGACACATTCGATAAAGAAAGCCAGCCTTACTGCCTCCCAGTACCATTAAATTAGTGAACTCGATCCGCAGTCAGAAAAAATCACCCAAGCTTCATGGACAGCGGGACCTCATATGAGTTGATTCCATGTAAGGGGTTCATCTGCCAGTGGGCCACAACCATAACCACTCACAATCCCCCGCAAATGTCACTCCTGTTATACCTTTTTCTCGCATTCTACCAAACTCACATTTCTCTCCTTCAAACATTCGCTACTGACTCAATCCACTTTTTCTTCGGTCTCCCAGTCGATCGGTTCCAACACACTCGCCACTTATAACATCCCTTAACCAACTGACTATCATTCATGCCTTTCCACATGACCAGACCATCTCAACATACTTTCATTTATTTCTCGTTTATCCCCTTTCTTCACACCACACCACTCTCTACTACTTTGACAGTGTGGGAAGGGGTGGGGGAAGCGTCTTGTTAGAGTATATCCCATCTGAACATATTGAACTTTAGATCTATACTTCTTATTCTAGACCATATCCTCACTACTAATACAATAACCAGTTTAACACAGCCCATGTAAAACCCTAGCAACTCAAGACTTAGTCCTTTACATCACCACGATTAATTGCACTTGCGTGCAGCTCACCTTCTGCCATTCACCAATTCCTACTGCATCTCTGCATCGTCCCGTTCCCTTCATCCAGGAGTATACCTAATTTTACTCAGACACTTGTTCCAAGCTAGCTCACCATTTAACATAACTTCACACTGGGGATGTCCTCACCACAACCATAACCTTACTCCTTATCCACGTTTACTTTCAAAGCCCCTCCTTTACACACCCTGCCAAACCTCTCTACCAATCCTCCAAACTCTCTTCAGATCACCACACAGAACCAATTAATCCGCATATAATAGTAGGGCAACGCCCACATCATCTCCTCTCCACCATCTCTAACACATACTGCATCCCCACCTCGAATTCTTCATTAACCCATTCCATATACAAATTGAATAACCAAGGAGACATAACACAACGCTGTCTCACTCGCTATTAATCCTAAACCAGCTTCACCATTGACATACCATTATTCTACATCATACGCTTCACTATCGCATAACCAAAAAAATAAAATTTTTTAATTCCATTCAGAAGCGCTACCACCAACACATCATATCACTAAAACTGCCATAAACCTTCCTATTTAACTCTATATCGCCTGTTGCAAAAGCTCATAAAACCCTAAATAGCAATTTATTCTTCTTCTCCCTCATTTTCTCAATCATTTGTTTACATGTAAAGATTGATCCACACAGTCTCTAGCCACCTCCTAAAAAAAATCTTGTTCTTCACGCAATCAAGCTCCTCAGTTCACTCGACGCACTCTTTCGACCAAATACCAGCATATTTCTTTTCCTACACCACTCAATAAACTTATTCCCCTATAATTTCTGATATTCCCCTTTTCTCCTTACCCTTATTATAAGGGTACTATTAACTGCTCTCCTCCAATCTTGAAACTGTACCCTCCATAAACGCTTTATACTATCAACTTCAAAATCCTCAATCACATCTCGCCTCCGTTCTCTTGATCATTTCACCAGTAATTCATCTATACCTCCGATTTACCATTCTTACACTTTTTCACTCTACTCGCATGTACCTCTCCTCTTCCTTCTACCTCTAAAAACCTATTCTTCTACCAGTGATCTGCAAATATCACAATACACATTCATTACCTGTTAAATTGTGGAGATTTTCGAGTGATTCTTTCCACACTCCTCTCACTACCCATTTCATCATTTACAAAAGCACCATCCCTATTCATTGATTCTAAGCAGATTCCCCTTATTCTCATTCCATAACCTTTCGCGCTACTGCTTCCAGGAAGGAGCGTTCTATTCCTTGTAAGTCTCATTCAATCTGCCTTCCAAACTCGTTTCACTTTACCTCTGTTCTCCTACGTATTACACCTTTTAGTTTTCTTTTTTCCTCCTTTATTATTCCAAGCATCTTTTCTTTTGAGACTTTATCATTTGCTTTTTAATACATTCAATCAGCTCTTTTTTCCCTTTACCGCTTCCACAATCAACCTCTTCTTCCAACATTCACTGTAACATTCTTACTTCCTACTTAGCACATCTACATACTTCCTTTGCACCTACTAACAATTGCTTCCTTCATTTGCCCAACTTCCAGATTTGTTCAGTACCAACTTGTTCACATTCAACCGTTTTACTAGCGAGCGCTCTTACATTACTTATCCTTATTGTCTTGCTTACTTAACTGTCTCACTCTTAATTTACCCTACTTTCCTTTCGTATCACCTTCCCCCATCTCAACTCCCCAGCTAACTTAATTTCACAAATCTAACATAATGAAATCCTGCTGAACCCATTCGCTAAACCCCTAAAACCTGATTTGAACCATTCCAACACAGTAATAACATGCCTTCTTCTCACCCAACACTCTAAATCACTCAACCTTTTCCTTCGAATACATCGCTCCTACCTTACACGACAACTCTAGTTATACTTAATGGAAACTCTGTGTAGGGTTGGGAAAAAAACAGTTTTTTTCAAATCGTGTTTTTTTCACAAAAAAAACATTTTATTTGCGGTGTTCCATCTTCATTTAACAGTTTTTTTCCGTTTTTTTCAATAACACAATTTTTTAAATAATATATTAAAAAGCTGATATGATATATTTCACTTGAGTATTTATATTTTTCAAATATAAGGCAACTTGCTAATATATTCCATTCAGGATTATAAGATTAAAAACTACCTTTCCCTTATATTTTATCAATTGTTTTCGTTATAATTTCAGTAGGTTGTAGCCTAAGAGCTGCTGTTAGCTGCTACTTAACATTTAAGCTATGCATTGTTCAACATTTGATCATATAAGTCATATAAATCTTATTTGGCAAATTATTAAGTATATTATTTATTATTAATATTATATTTATAATATGACTGATCTGAAAGACAAAACTCAAAAGTGACTTAAGGATCGCCAAATGAACAATAAAAATATCTGAAACTTAAAAAATTATAGCACTAAGATTGTCAAATGAAGAGAATGTAGTGAAATACTAATTGAATATTTGCTCTTGGATTACAACTTTTGATGCACTAATCCGCACTTCCCCAGTCCACTACTGTGAGTCCTTACTACTGTCTGTGATAATACTGTCAAGCTCATAATCCTGAGGATCATCCAGCGTGAATCACCCAATTTTTTAGGAACAAGTAATTGATAAGTTGAATATCTCAGTCGTTATAAAGTATCGTGGAGAATGTACAGTGGTGAAGGAGCCGGGGCAGTAACAGGACTCTCTTAAGCTTTGCTGCCTTAGCATAATCATTTCTCTTCAGTTGGCAAAATTTCCAGAATCTCCTATTCTAGATTAACTGAGGCAAGTAATTACAGTTCTTGCAAAAGTCTAACAAATAAAAGTTATTACTGTCATGCGAGTTTTCTCACCAACAGTTGTATCTCGATTAAAATTTTTCAGTGCCACATGACTTTTGCTACGTAACCATTTCTAAATTCTGATTAATTGTTATATATGATAAAAATTTACTGAAAGCTGAAACAGAGTAAGAAACATTAATGATGACCCGCAGTAAATAATTATAAATATCAAAATTCCAGAATATTAATAAAATATGAAAACATAAAAATTCAAAAGATTCTCAAATCTCTGTTACACTCTGCCTTTTCTTCAAACCATTTACTTAATTCGAAAATTTCGAACAGGAAGTGGTCCAAATTGATAGAGAGCCGAATTTGCTAAAATTTTATATAATATATAAATCTTGTCAAACAAGTAAATTCCACAACTTAATTGAAAAAAAATAACGAAAAAAACATTTGAATGCAATTGCTTTTCGTTAGTTGGTGATTTTTTTTATAAAAAACCGTTTTTTCGGAAAAAAACGAGCTTGTTTTTTTTCCTTTTCCACCCTCTTGGGTTGGAAAAAAAACTGTTTTTTTTCAAAATCGTGTTTTTTTTCACGAAAAAAACATGTTTTTTTTCTATTTTTTCTTTGTTTTTTTTTCAGTTTTTTCGTTTTTTTTAGATTAAGATGTAATTTTTAAAAATATAGTACATAACTATTTTAAATTGACTAGCTTTGCTGGGCATAATAGAGCATAAAAAATATTAAACAAATATCCCATTAGGATTTATAAAATAGAAGAACTACCTTTCTCTTATATTTAATCAATTGTTTTCGTTACAATTTATAAGTATGGTTGTAGCCTTGCAGACTGCTGTTTGTAGCCTTCTACTTTACTAATTTAACTATGTTTTACATTTGTATCATATAATCATATTTATAATTTATTTAAAGATATTAATTATTAATTATTATTATGATATAATTTATACTAGAATTGAGTCTGAATTACAAAACTTCAAAGACTGTATAGGGATCGCAAATGATATCTTCATAGTAGACAGCCTGCCTTGTAAATAAAAATATTGGCAATTAAAAAAAATTATATCCAAGATTTGGTAAATGAAGAGGATGTGAACTGACTACTGTGAATATTTTGCTTTGGTAATTATCCAAAATTGTTGATATCTACTATCCTCACTCAAGCGCCTGGTACAACATACATGGATGTAATCCTCTTACTCGATTGCCTGTGACTACTGTCAATGTCCTTCATTATCACTGGGATCATCAGCGTGATCAGCCACATTTAATTTTGATATGACTGATAAGTCTGCTATCTCAGTCGTATGAAGATCGTAGTGAGAATAGACAGTGGTGAAGGAGCAGGGCAGTAACAGGACTTCTTAAGCTTAGCTTCCTTGTAATAACATATCTCTCTATTGCGCAAATTTCAGAATTTCTAGTTTCTAAGATTTATGAGCGAATAAATACTCAGTTTTCGCAAAGTCTACAAACAAAAAGTTATATTCTTCAATGCGAGGGGCGTTGCTACCTTTTATTTCTTAAATAAGTACATCGTCAACATAATAGTATCGACTTATTTTGCATTGTAACATTCTAAATTCTGATTAAATAATTATGATAAAATGTTACTGAAGCTGAAACAGAGTAAGAAAAAATTACTGGCTAAAAAAATCTATGAATATCAAAAATATAAATACTTAAATTAACAATATGGAAAACCATAAAAATTTTGAACCAAAACTCAGGTTCCTCCTTTATAAAATGTAACATCAAATTACGAGTCATAATTTGTCTAGAGGAAGCAATTTGTCAAACAATGTAAATTCCACAATTAATTGAAAAAAATGAAAAAAGAAAAAACCGAAAATTGTTACTTGTTTTTTCAGGCTGTGTTTTTTTTCATGAAAAAAACCGGTTTTTTTCGGAAAAAAACGAGCTGTTTTTTTTCCTTTCCCAACCCTATCTTACTCTTGTGTTTTATAGAACAGTATGTACTTACACGATACCTCTGTCTTCACAGCAAATCAAGACCTCCTACCATTCTCATTTCTCGCGTCACCCAAAATTTACCTGTTATTATATTATCCTTTGTTTGGATCACCTAATCCAGCCATTCAGGTCCCCAACACTATCAATCTGTAACTCCTACTCACCCCATCCATGAACATCATCAGATTATCCCCAAGAAATCGTACTCTCTTCGGTTTCCTCAGATGAACACAATACCGTACAAACCACACAAGTACCTTGAACCTTTATTCAAACTATAATTAAATGTCATTAAATCTAGACACACACAATCAAAGTCTAATATACCAAGCTTGTAAGCCACAGGGTTCACTTCATCTAGATTGCACTCCTTCTTCCTCTCGTCAATTCATTTCAACCCAGCACACACACAACATTTCAAACAACTTCCACACCATCTCAATTTCTTCGTTTCTTTCACTCTTTGTTTCAGTCACAGCGAGCAAAGTCAAATTTCCCTTTCTAAATAATCCATCACTCTCCTGTCCCCTCAACACTTATTCCTCTGAACTTCCATGTATTACCCATCTACGATTCAACAATTCTCGTCCGAAAGAATATAGAAGACAGCATTATGGCGATCTCACGGCGACCCCTCACGAGGCGCGCCATTAGCATTCCTGGCAAGCCAACCCAACTAGCAGGACCCAAACCCAACTATCACTGTCCTTATAGCCGCCTCCTATGACACACAGAACATACGATGTGGCAATGTCTTTCTCGCCCACTCAGCAGGATACTGAGTATAGGGATGTCTGTAAAGTGTTATCTGGAAGAAGGGTGTGTACTTTAAGTATGTGATATGATATGGATAAATGTGGTATAAGATGTTGCCTGGAGAATAAGTGTGTGAAGAATATATATTAATTCATATATATAAAATTCAATAATTATTATATTATATATATAATATTATCTAATAAATATATAATCAATATATATATATATATGATTATATATATGTATATTATATTATATATATATTTATTCTTATAATATATATATTATATATATATATAATATAGTATGATATAATATATACTATAATATATAGTATATAGGATATTATATATTTAATATATAGTATATATATAATATATTATTAATAAAATAGTATCATATATATAATACTTATATATATATATATATATTATATATATATATATATATATATATATATAATAATATAATATGATACCCTAACTATTATATGAGAATGATTTGATTTTGTGGGTGAATATGAAGAGAGTTTTGAGAAATTGGTTAGAGAGATTTGGCAGCGTGTGTAAATAGGAAGGGTTTGAAAGTAAACGTAGATAATTGAGTTAAAGTTATGGTTTGTGAGGAGGAATCAGCCCTCAGTGTAGAAGTTATGTTAAGATGGCTGAGCAGCTGAACAAGTGTCCGAGTTTAAATAGTTAGGGTATGTGTTGGATGAGCAGGGAGGTGATGACGCATGAGTGTAGTAGGAAAGTTGTGATGGCAGAAGTGTGGCTGGTGCAATTAAATCGTTGTTGAATGCAAAGGGACTAATTGGACTAAATATTGAGTCTTACATGAGGGTCTTACATACCTGTATATATATATATATGTAGTGAGACTATGGTCTGGAATAAGAATGTATAGATCTAAAGTCAATGTGTTCAGATGACAATCGTAGGGGCGTGCTAGGTGTGAGAAGTAATTGAATAAAATGAGGAATAAACGTATTAGATAGTTGTGTGGTGGATAGAAAGGGTAAACGAGAAGAATAAACTGAAAGTATGTTGAATGTGTGGTCATTTGGAAAATATGATGATAGTCTTGGTGTAGAGCGTATGTATAGTGGTGAGTGGTGGGAATAAGTGACCGGCTGGGAGACCGAAGAAAAATTGTTGAGATCGTAAAGAATGTTTGCGTGAGAGAAATGTTTTAGTTTGCATGAGGCGAGAAGAAAGGTGCATGAAGGAGAGAATGGCGGGGTTTTGTAAGGGGTATGTTTGTGGCCACCTGGGCCAGGGTGAACTCTACACTTGACGATTTACCATAGTGAGGATCCGTCGCCGTGGTCCCGTGAAGCTCTATGGGGTGGGGGTGGATTTTTCTGACTGGACGAGTTCTTACTAATTAATGTACAGACGAGGGTGCGGTAAAGGCTGGCTTTCGTCTTTTCGATCTTTTGTCAATTCTTCTAACTGCTTTTCTTTTTTCCGATGCTTGTCGCACACTTACTTTAAAAGAAAGTCAAATGGAAGATGAAGAAGAAAGAAAGAAGAATATTATATATATATATATATATATTATATATTATATATATTATATAATATATATTATATATATTAATATCTAATATATAATATTAAGATATATAATTAATATATATAAGTATATATATAATATCTATATATATATATATATATATATATATATATATATTATATAGTAATGATATAATCTTAATAACATCAGTACTTTTAATTTTTTGTTAAATAGGTGATGTTAACTTCCTCTCATTTTTAATGAACAATTTTTTTTAGTCACTCACTGAAGAATAGTCATTCTATGATGAACTGACCCAAACTCTTGTATATAATTCAAATTAGCCAATTGTGTTCAATAATTTATGTACTAGAGAATTGTATAGAATTTTCAAGAATATAGCAAATATTTATAAGATTGATGTAGAGAAAATAATGAAGAAAACATTAAGGCATAGTATAATTATTATGGAAAAATTTAAAGTAATTAAGTAGTGCTATAAAAAGTGAGCATTGCCCTGCTTACAAACTGACATGGTGGACTTTGCTTTCCATTTTTAACTAAGTAACTCCCCATGAATTTTCAGGGATCTAAGAGAAACTAGGATTTTTTTCACTTACCATTTAGTTTCGTTTATTCTCACAAACTTGCTTCATAAAATTCTGGAATAATATATATATATTATAATACATATTTATATATATATATATATATATATATATATATATATTCATATTATGTAATAGTATATGATATATACGTATATATATATATATATTATATATATATATAGAACAATTATGTATTTCTATATATATACATATTTCAACTAACAATATAAAGAAAAAACTTTTTTAAAAGTCAACAGTTTCAGTCATGTTTTGTTTAAAAAAAAAATTCCTCTCCACCCTGAAAATTTAATACTTTATTTTAATTTTTTTATTTATATATATTTACATAATTTAATTTAATGTTTTTTATTAAGTTATTGATGTTATTTAGAATGTAAACTACTGCAAGAAAAAACAAATTTAATTTACACAAAGTGAATTTCAACCTTCTAAAAAAAAAAAAAAAATTTTATATAGTATCTATATATATATATATATATATATATATATATATATATAATGTATTTATATTAATATATATATATATAAATAGATATATATATATATTCATATAATTAGTATATATTATGTGTGTGTGTGTGGGGAGAAAGAATTGCCCACATCGTATGTTCTGTGTGTCGTTAGAAGATGACTAAAGGGACAGTGGGTTGGGTTAGCTGCCTACTGACTACTTACCTTTTTGCAAGAATGCTAATGCATGCCTCGGACCTTCTATCTTTGGGCGAAAAGTATATTAATCGTAATGCGGTATCAAATGGAATGTCAAAGATAAATGTGAGAAGAAGAGGGAGAGGTGATGGATGTATTTAGAAAGGCAAATTTTGATTTGCTCACTGTGACTGAAATAGAAGATAAAGAAACAGTGAAAATGAGTGGTGTTGGTGTGTGTGTATGTGCTGGTGTGGAAGAGGAATGAGAGGGGCAAAGAAGGAGTTGCAATTCTGATGAGTGCCTTGTGGTACAGAGTTATGGTAAATTTTCTTTGTGTGAGTACAACTAGAATTCTAATGGGTTAATTTATCTTTTGAAAAGGTCAAGGATGGTGGGTGTGTAAGTAAAGGAATGTGTGTAAGAAAAGTGTGTGAATGGTAGGATAGGTGCTGGGTGCAAATTAAATCCTTGTGAGTACAAAGGGCTAAGGTTTTGGCGTGTCTATGGGCTTTACATGAGGGTAAGTTGTACGGTAATGTATTTGAAGTGAACTATGGTACTGAAACATAAAAGTATATAGTCTAATGGTACATGTTAATGTTAGTGAGTGATTACTAAGTCTGGAATAAAGACATAGATCTATAGAAACATCTGGTCTAGATGGATAATCTAGGGGCTGTTAGGTTGAGAATTGACAATGAGAATTGGAAGGTGTTAGGCGAGTAGTGTGGGTTAAAGATTGCAATGAGAATATAACAAGAGTGATTAAGATGATTGGTCATATTGGAAGGAATGATGATAGTCCGTTGTAACGCAAATGTATAGGGTAAGTCTGCTGAATAAGTGACCAGCTGACAACCCAGAGAAAACCTAATCCACAATACGTAGTCAGTTGCACTCATGACAAATGGTACTCTTTTCTATGCCACACTTATTTAATGCAATAACAGCAACACGGTTGGCTCATGCCATTCCGTCAGTATGTAGCAAGTCAATTTTTTTTCATAACTTTATGCCAACGTCGTATTTAAAAAATATTAAGTGAATTTTTTTTCTTCTAATTTAATATAACTTATTACAGCATGTTTGTTGGTGAATTTGTGTTACTGAAACAACTGAAAATAACACTAATATAAGTTGTTACGTTCTGAGTAAGGTTAAGTTTTAGTTCGTTAGGTACTATAGACTTACTAATCTGTTTTTTTAAGTTTTTAAAGGTGTGAACCTCTTTTATTACAATAGTTTATTTTGACTTTCATCAAACTAAAAATGTGTTCGGATCATGCAATCGATATGCCTTCAGGAATCAGCCTTCATGACTATTAAGACATGATCCATTTTGTTTATCACCCAATTCCATAGTTACTTAACAGGCAACCAACAAAAACAGTATCAAGCTCATAGTGTGAAGATAACAATATTAACATGTTATAGCAGTCATTACTTAGAATATTTAGTAAATTGCTTTAACTGCTATAGCAACTTCAATTTTGCAACATATATTTTTTGACAATTTGTGCAATAAAAGCTGTATGGAAAACATGGTTTTTGAAAATGCTGAAAATATTGATAATTAAAAAAAAAAAAAGATTTGAAGTAATAAAAAAGATTATGTGTACTTAGTTACAACTGTTGAAAGAATGCTGTTCTTTTCAAGCTGATGATCCCTCAGATTTTTCAGAAAAACTATTGAAGACGTGGTCATTTGTTTACTTCCCATTCTCTCGTTCTTTTGGAAGTTCTAATTTTAATAAACTCGTGGGCGTGTATCTGGATCTTAATTATATATAATATATATATATATATATATATATATGATAGTATATTAATATTATATAATATATATAATTAAATATATATAATACTATATATATAGATATATATAATATATTATGATAAAAGATAATTAACTGAAAATATATTATTTATAAATATAAATAAATATAATACAATCGTTAAATATATATAATACGGTATGATATATATATATAATATATTATAATTTATAATACTATTACTATTAAATATATCATATATATTAATATATATTATATATATTTTATCTATATATAGTAATATATATATTATATATATATATACTGGTATATAATAATATAATATATATATATATATATATAACGTATATATATAGTATATATAATATACTTACTATAACTACTATATATATAAATAATATAGTTATATATATAATATTACTACTATATACCCGAATATATATCAAGATGTTGCTGGAGATAGAGTAATAATATAATATTTATATATTATAATATATATATATATATAGATAGTTATATATATTAGATTTTTATATACGAATATAGAATAAATATTATTGGTGACATTTTTTTTATGATATCAATAAGAATAAAAAATATAAGTGTATAATTTTTGACATTTCAATTCCTTTGCTTATAACTTTGATATAATGATACTTAAGAAGACCCAGAATATGAAGTATCATAATTATATTATATCATGGCAGACGTTGGATTAAACATCCCTTTCTTCGCATTTTCAAAGGCTAAAATTGCTAAAACACTAAAAGGTGAGTAATAAGTTATACACATTTAAAAAAAATTACAAATTTTTAAAATAGTAAAACAATTTACAAAATTACTTAAGACAGAAATGTTAGCAACAGGAAACAATATTTTAACTTCGTTCTAACTGAAATATTATAAATAAGAAAAAAATTACCTGCTTGTCAAACAGTGAACACTCAAAATGACAGATATTTATAAATGACTAAAATAAATTCGGTAAATAGTTGGCTATTTAATTATTATATTACTTGATCAAAGTAATTATGAAAAGGATGAAGAACACTTGATTATTGTAATGTAAATGGAGTGTGTTGTCTTTATGAATAGAGACTAAGAGAATCTGAAAATAACATAACTTCTCGTCGTACCACAATCTGCTCGTCTATTAGAAAGTGTTAAAATCACAATACCTCGAACTTATACATTGTAAGAAAACTCAAGAATGAATAACTGAAAGGGAGATCCTTAGTAGAGAACTCCATTACCAGGTTCATACTTAAAACACTCGGTCATGTGACTGCTCCAATGTGAACTCTTGCATAGGTTTAGTAAACCGTTGCAGCTCCCCAAAATGTATACTGGGACATATATAATAAATAACAACATTACAATGGCATTATCTCAGTGGTAGTCTTTAAAAAGTTAAAAGAAAGCTACAAACTAACTGTTAAAGGATTTCTTGAAAACAAATATTAATATTTAAATAAGTAAAATTGCTACTCAATATAGCATTTGAATTTTCTCATTAAAAACACCAGATTTATACCAAGAAAAAGGAAAGAAACAAAGCCATTGCCTCATCTATGATGGAGCACAAGTCACAGGACTATGTGAAGAAAAGATATTACAGAATAATCTTTAAGTGCTTAAAAATATATGAAGAGGTAGTTATTATCATAAAAGTAATCTTTTAAATAGTCATTTCAGTGAATAACCTTCCAATTTTAACAAATCTTAAAAAGCTCTACTTGAATCTAAACAGCTTTACAAGAATCTAAAAATTATAACTACAAAAGCTAAAATAATTCAAACTTTGGCCTGAAAATTTTTTCTTCCTACCCCCCCCCCCCCCTTTTGAAAAAACCCGCCAATCTATCAGAGTAAAACATCAAAGAATGACAAATTATTGCTTGCTTCCATTTCCATTGTAAATTTTATGCCATTATGGAATTTATTAATAAAATCTAAAAGGATCCTTGCATGTCCCATTTCTTTAAAAATAACAAAAGTATTGTCAACATACTGACAATAAAATACAGACTTGAAATGGGAGGGACATTCATCTAAAAATTTCTCTTCCAACCAGCATATAAATATATTCTCAAATGTCAGCCCTAAGGGAAAGCCCATTGCTACCCCATTAATTTGCTTTATAAATAACTCCATTAAAAATACGAACTAAAGTATCTAAACTGAAGCTCTGAAAACTTACGAAGAGAGGCTCTGTCAAACGAGTGAAATTTATCATTAGGGTTAATAAAAATTATAAATTAGTCTTGTAAGCATTGTTGTAACAGGCTCTTGTGCTACCTGGCAATGTATACACGCTCATAAGTACATCTATTCTAATACTAATATTGTAAAGGCAAAATACTCAGTTATTATAAATATAAGTATAGAAGACTGAATTAGATGAAATTGTTTGATTTCAATACAAATTCATAAATTCTCAAAAAAAAAATAAATGTTAATTATCTGACATGTTCGCCCAAGCGGCTGGTAAAGGGTTAAATAAGTTATTGACAGGAAATCCATGTAAAATATAAGTATTTCCCATACTGACTAATTAGATTACCCCAATTTGAACAATTACCAATCTGGCAGTCATATTATGATGGGTTACATAAGAGCAGCTAAACACTGATTATAATCTCTTTCCTTTAGTAAGATCACACTGTCCTGTTCCAACAATCATTAGCTTTCCATTCTGTTCGATTGTGCAAGCACACAATGTGTGTTCCACTTTTACCTGCAAGGATGCATTCTTTTGCCCTTACCTAAGCAAATTTAGAAAACCTTAATATAGTTTCAGGAAACTTGCATTTAAACAATTAATATGCCTTTTAAATTACAGGGTGTTAAATATTTTTGCTCTTGGATTCCTTGACCAAGCTTCCAAACTGTTTTATACGTCCTAGTCATCTTTTAAAGGCATAATTCTGCTGACTTCTTCATTCTTATAAAATGTGATAGCTTGGTCAACAGTCTTGTGGAAACCAACTCCTTGTTCCTGTACAAGCTTCTGAGCATGTCTTGCCATGTAGTTTGTTACTCCAAGTTCATTTCATTTTGCACTTTTAAAACACTCCAGCTTTTTGGCAATGCTGTTAATATTTGCAATTTTTCAGATTATTTTTCACTTACATTGAACCTATCTTACAACTGGGTTATGATTTCTATTTAAATAGAATTGACCTTTTAACTTAAAGTTGGTTCATTGCAGGATGTTAACACATGAGAAAATGGATAAAAGTTTCTGCTCCACTGATTTCTGAATTTTTAGTTTTTCATTGCCAATATCTAATACTCTTCACAAGCCTTTGTCATTTAAAAGGTGATTCACCAATCATTTCCAAAGAGAGATTCATTAAGAATCTTTATTTCACTGACAGGATCAGCAAAAGTATTACTTTTCTCAGAAGGAGGGTCCATGTAAGTTAGCAATGGGTGGAGATTCTGCTAAGACTTACTGGATGAACCAAAACTATAATTTCACATTTTTTTTCACCATGTAGCGCTATCACAAATATTTAATTCAGAATTTGGAAATTTGTTCTTTATTTATTTTGAAACATTTTTGAGTCCATTTTTTGTTGGGCCGTTAAAAATGCTTAGTAAAGGGCTGTTAAAATTGCTTATTGCAGAACAGCTAAAAATGCTTATTGCAGAGCAGCTATAAATGCTTATTGCAGGGCAGCTGCAAATGTTTAGTACAGGGCAGCTAAAAATGAAGGGCCACAAAACTATAATCAGAAAAATATCGATTATCGTAAAAATAAAAATGATATCGATGTATATCGTTAATCAGAATAAAAAAGTCAATACATAGTGTATTAACTATTAATAATAATCTTTGGTCAATAGCTGAAGGATGCAACACGGTACTATGGATGCAATGCCTAATTTCAAGAGCTGAGTGTACTTTTTGTAGCGCTACTATTATAGTAACTTTTTTTTTTTTTTTTTTTTTGAAATGTACTTAATGAAGTTAATGTACAAAAAATTTTCCCATACTATTTGAAATGTTTTTTTTTATTATTATTATTTTTGTACATTTTATGTTTATAGTTTTAATAGAGTATTTATAATATATTGAATGGAAGTTCATTAGTTTTAATAGAGTATTTATAATATATTGAATGGAAGCCAAAAAATTTCCATGTAATATTAACAAACATACAGTTGAATCTTATAACAAGGGTGTTTTAATATTTAGAAAATAAATCCAAATAGGTTTTTAAATGGGATAAAATTCAATTCCTGGTTCAAAGAATCAGAGTTTTTCCATTTTTGTTAACCTGGCCTACCACCCTGCTTAGGTCATGACACAAGCTGCGTTTCACGAAGCCCGAGTGCAGCCCGTGTGCAAAATCGACTGGGAAACGCTTCGAATTGAAAAAATAAACAATCAGAGAACAGGAAATTTGAAGTACCTGGAAACGGCCGAGCGCGCCGTCGATAAACGCTGACAATTGTAAAACAATACCTTATACTTATATTTCTATTTTATGTATAATCGATATATTAGATCTTAATATAAAGTTACCTAAAATAATTAAAACTTTGGCAAGCCTTCCGAACTGTTTTGTAAAGACTTTGTTTGTAACAAGTATTCTCCGAAGCCCCCCGTTTATTATTGGAATCGAGGATTTAAAAAGGGCGCTGACTGTGACGTTTACATGAGTAGGAAGTGCGGCAAACTGGCTCGAGGAACGATGCATATGCGCCTGTGTGCCCGCCCGGGCTGCAGTCGGGCTTCGGGAAACGCAGCTACAATCACCGAAAACTATAATTAAAAGAAAAGCATTTTCGAAAACTATCTATCGGTTGTTGTAATTATAAACATAAAATGCTATCGATGTATCGATAATCATTGATAGTTTCGATTATTGATACTTTGAAATAATTGAATAGTTTTTGGGCATCCCTACTGTGGGGCTCCTATTTTATTTTTGACTGGTGTAGAAAAATAAATCTTGATAAATATAAAAAAAAAAAATTGAAATGAAGGAATTTGAGCACCTATTTCTTAGCAATAATTAAATCTGTGAGGAAGCATGGAATCCGGGGTATGTTTAATTGTTTTGTTTTTTATATAGCAACTTGCTTATCAAGACCATCATAGATGAAACGTCGGAATTGTGTAAATTAGAGTAATATTGTGTTATGACTAGTGAAAGATAATACCAGTAAACAAATAATGGTGCTTATATCACCAATTAGACATCTTAGGCCTAGTGCTCATTCTCTTTAAAATTTAGGTTGTTAATTTTGGTAATTGAGAAGACTTCCAACCGATTACTTTATTCTTGGTTATAGGGAAATTAGACAGAAGACTGTACAAGGCCACAAAGACCTATGGTTCAGTGTTTGTCAATGTTAGAGACAAAAATGCAATCACCATTTCCTATTAGGGCAAATTATGGTATTTGTGTAGCTCAGTTGGTATGGTAATAGTTACAGAGATTTTTTGCCTTATAAAAACTATGAATTCAAAATACAAGTAGCTATATGGATTAGAGAAGTCCTAATAAACATGGAACAGCAAGTTTACATTTTAGTAAAAATAACGTTGGTAATAGTGTAGCAGAACTGCTTCATTGTCGATTTTATAAAAATCACAGCATAGACTTAAAAAATTTAATGAAGTATAAAGAAAAGCAAAAATGGGTGACATCCTGATGAAAAAAAAGTTAGTCTCTTAAAGTTTAGAAAAATCCTGGTAATTGTTACCCAGATGGTTGTCACCCCCGATTTTTAAGAAAATCACAGGAGATACTCTAAAAATATAATAATGAGATAGTGAACGAAATTGGTCGCTCAGCTTTAGAAAAAAATTACAGCTCTCTCAAGTGTTAAATACATAGGACTTTTTCAATATTAGATCGATCCGGTTAGGTTCAATTTCAGGCTCTAAGTCAGGTTATGATAAGTTTTGTTAGTAAGAAAGAAGAAAATATATATAGAATTACAATCTTATCATAACCTGAACTAGGATGGCCCTAAAACGAGCACGAGGCCCACTAATTTTTATTATAAGAAAGTCTATGGGAAAATTTTAAACTTTCAGAGGCTGTAACTTTTTTTCCTTAAGAGACTGCCGATTTACGTTTTCACTATTCTTCATTATTATTTTTTTTTAGAGTATATATATCATGTGATTTTTCAAAAAAAAAAAAATTTTTATATTTTTTTTTAATAACAAATCCCATGGGTTTTTTTTACAACTTTGAAAGGCTGAACTTTTTTTCCTAAGGAGTGCGACGATTTTCGTTTTCACATATTCTTTATTATTATTTTTTGAGTATATCGTGATTTTCATAAAAATCGGGGTGACAACCTCTGGGTAACAATTACCAAAATCCTATAGGCTTTTCTTATACTCCAACTGACCAGACTGTCTTGTCGCATTATAAGCCTTGGGCAATTATCGAAGAAAGTTATGATATTATATATATATATATATATATATATATATATATATATATTATATATATATATATATTATATGATATATATATCTATTATATAATATAGTATTATTCTATATTTGAATCAGTATATATATTTTCTGAAAAAAAAATTCTAAGTTCAAAAAAATTCCTAAGTTCAGAAAAGTTTAAGTTAAGTTAGTTTTTTAAAGAATTGTTTTTAGTGGCAGCTCTGGTCATAATTTGAGGAAGTCTTGCATATCGAATTTTGCTTAAAAAACTTTTACTTAATTAACTTTTGTCTGAAGTTTGAAGTTCTCTTCATTAGAAATTTGCTTCAGAAAATTAACTGATTCAATCTAGATATTTACATCATTCAATTTCATGGTAATAAATTCATCTTATATTGTATATATATATATCAATAATTGTTCTAACAACTAGTGTTGCCGATCCAAAATTTTAGGGTCCGATACCGATCGATACAAGTACTCACCATTTTTTCAATGCCGTACAGATACGATACGATACTAAAATTTTTGCGATACGATAACCGATAGATTACTTTTATCCTATAATTGGCCCTAATTATATATATATTATATATATAATATGTATATTATATATATATATATATATAATATACTTATATAAACATAATACAATAGCGACAGATATATATTAAATCATACATATAGATTTGTTATATATATATATATATATTATATTAGATATATATATATATTATATATATTATATATATATATATATTTAATATATATATAATATATATATATATATTATATATTTATATATGTAAATCGAAGTACTGGTTAACGAAACCATAATATTCTCTACACTGCGGCGGTCCAGGCCGTAGCTCGCGAGCAACTTTCGTTTAATTGTGGCTAGTGGATTAGGGATTCATCACGTTTATTAAAAATAAAATAGTTTTAAAAATTATATATTATATATATATATATATATCTATATTATATATATTTTAATATATATATTTTATATATTATATATATATATTATTATATAACAACTGAAAGGCCAATCTCTCTCGCCTCCTCTATTTTCTCTAACTCAGCTGGGACGATTCTGGCATTCTCCTCTCTCTCAGAGTCCTTGTCTTTGCTTGATTAATTTGATTCATACGTTTATTAAGAATAAATAGTTTTTAAAAATATATATATATATACTTATATATATATATATATATATAATTATTTTTATATATATATATATTTATATATTATTATAATATATATATTATTATATATATTATATATATATATATATTATATATAATATATATATATATATAATCCAATACTGAAAGGCCAATCTCTCGGCCTCCTATTTTCTCTAACGTCAGCCTGGACGATTCTTGGCATTCCTTCTCCTCTCAGGTGTCCTATGTGTTTGCCTGTGATTACATTTGATCGGGTAACATGGGCTTCTGAGATTATGACGTTAGGCAGGCGGATGGCGGATGGATTCCCTCCCGGTTTTGAAGGATGTGCTTACGTGCTGACGCGGCCACGTTCAACTATATCCTCTATGTCTCATACTACATTTCCCTCATGTTGGAAGCACGGCTATGTTCAATCTATTCAAAAGGAAGGCCGATCTGGATCCTTCTAATAACCGTCTACTATCTCTCACTTGTATCTTATTAATTTTGACCCTTCTCACTCTCATGTCTAGACCATTGGTAATCTGATTCTCTTCTTTCCGATTGCAGTAGGGTTTCGTCGGCGCTCGAGGTCTACTGCGATATACTTTCCTATTTAACGATTTATGGTTTTCCGCTCTTGAGGAATACGGGAGAATGCGTGTTGCGCTTGATTATCCCAATTTGCCAGGGTATGGCACGGCACTGCTCTCTAAGCTTCCTCCCTTGGTTTCTCTTCACTTTGCTTCTATCGTCTGCTTTCTTCAAAGTCGCTCAATATCGGTGTGGTTGATGGAGCGATACTTCTTTTTTCTGTCAAGTAGTGGTGTTCTCAGGGTTTTGTCTTATCTCTCCACATTATTCTACTTTTCATTATGATATTCTCACCTGCTCCTAACTCTATCACTCATACGCCGTGACTTCGACCTTTATTCTTCACTCCTTTAAATTCTGCTCTTATTTTATTAGAATTGCTCTCGTCTTAATCTTTCCGATTCTATTCTCGTGATCTGAATAGAATTTCCAAGTGGGGTGTCTCAACTTGTGAAATTCATTTTAGAACCCAACTTCTAACAATTCCTCTCTAAAACACATTCTACCTTTCCTATCTTTTCGACGGTTCTCTCGTCTTCTCCTGTTGACAATATAACATCTTGGAGTTAACTATAAACAAAAGTCTTTGAAACCTCACATACAAAGGTTGCAGGGCGGCCTAAAAGAAACTGGAGTTCTGTTTAGACTGGCGAGACTTTTTTTCCTATTTAGTTATCCAGCTTACAAAGGTCTCATGCCGACTTTTATGGAGTACTGTTCTCATATCTGGGGGGGGGGGCTCTGGTTCACCCCGGATTTTGGACAAAGTGAGTCAAAGGCCCAAAAGGCTTTATAAACTGTCTGGTCTTTCAGTTTCACTGACCCCTCTATCTTTCGGCGGGGATGTTGGTGTTTATTCTTTTTCTTTAGTACCGCAGCGCAGGGTTTCGAGGAATTACACTCGCGTAAACCGATTTTCGATTCTTCATTAGAAAAGGGGGTTGCTGTTTTGCCGCCCGTGTTTTGTGTGATATTGGTAACGTCGTAGTTCGCTCGTGCTTCTTCTTTCTGCACCTCTGTTCTGTGAACTCTCTATCATCTTTTGTGTTTCCTGCTGAATTTTAATCTCCTACTTTAAGTCTGCGTCTGTGTCATGTGCGTAAGTGTTGGCTAGTGGACATGAAATTTGGCGCGCACGCTCCTCCTGATAGGGCTTGCTCGTCGAGTGGTGGTGACTGTATATATATATATATATATATATATATTATATTATATTATATATATATATATATATATATATATATTATATATATTATATATATTATTATATATTATATATAACATGTGTTGCCACTATTGGTGATACTGCACTAACGCATTGTAGGTTTAGCATTTTCGTTTTTTGCATTAGAGCTTTCGCATTGTATGAAGTGGTAGAGCTATCAGATAGGTTTTTGTCACTTACCAAAAATGGTAAGAATGCTCACAATACGTAAGGAATTTCTGAATTCTTCTTTAAGGTTGCTATTTCCTGTGATTGCCGAATTTAAGCATGTTCTTACGAAAAAATGTAAACAACAAGATGGCAGCGTGGTAGGCCCCGTCTGAATAGATAAAGTTTCATTCAATAAAATCAGCTTTAAATCTAATTTCTTTAAATTATGAAACCTCACAAATAGTTGATCAATTATTTGTAATTTAAACCATTTGTTATTTTTTTATGTTATTCTAGTAACTCTGTATATAACAGCTTTGATTCCAAATGTTTTAAAAACAAAAGTAAGCTAGACGAATGCGGTCGTTTAAAAATCAGGAAAATTCTTTGGCTAAACTGGTGGATTTCTTACTGAGCGTAAGCAATGAAAAAGAATGGTCTAATTAAAAGCAAAGAAAATACTATAATTCATTCTATCGTAAACGGTTCGTATTATTACAATATGATTAAAGGAGATAGAACTAAGGAAATTAGTTCCGTAAAACATTAGTGGGCTTTCTACTTCTATTTATCGCAAGCCTACTAATACTTTATACTTGGGACTATTTCTTTATTTTCTATCTCCTTTATTCATAAAATTACGGGAAGGCCCAGCATATACAAACCTTTGTTATTTGTTTCTGATTGAAGTTTTTCCATGAAGATACCTTTACCGTAATTTTATAGCTTATCTTTATCCTCTATTTTTGATAGACTGTTTATCGTTTCTTGATAACATTATCGCCTAAACATACTGCATGAGGACTGTTCATAACTTCCTGTTTACGCTCGCTTCAATAACATTTCAATGATGCTTCACTTTTAGATTAGAAACATCTTAAACACAATTTCCACAATGCAAGTTTCTTATGTTTTTTATTAATACAGCTCAGTTGGCAGTTTTTTAAGATTAAAGAAAGCATCCCCATCTTTGAGGTCACACATCGTTTACAAATATAAATGTGCCGACTTTAACGTCGACTATGTAGGTCAAACTTTCCAATAACTAAAGATGCGGCTTACACATGGACTTTTTTCGAACAATCTCCATCAGTCAATAGCGAGAATTTAGCTGTCAAAGATCGCTATGACCTCAATAGGCACCTTATATCTCTTCAAAAATTCTTCATTCAAAATGGACTTTAGACAGATGAAGAATTAAAAATTTGGAATCTTTACATATAAAAACACTTAAACCTACTCATAAGACTTCTTTGGCACTCCTGATTGCCTGAACTAATTTCCCGAATTTCGTGCAAAAGAACACGATTTCTTACGAGGTTTACTTTTGTTTTCAAACAATTGGAATCAGCTGTGATGGAGTCGTCGATTTCGGATAACAAAAAAATAAAATAATAACAATAAAAATAACAGGTTTATATTACAGAAAAATTATCAACTATTGTGATGGAGTTAATCGATTTGGAAGAAATTAGATTAAAGATGATATTATTGATGAATATTCATAATTAACGGGGCCTATAACGCGTCATTTTTTTTTGTTTTACACTTTTCGTAAAAGCGTACTAATTTACAATCACAGGAAATAGAATTTTAGAATTAAGGAATTCTTACGTTGGTAGATTTTTACGATTTTTGGAACTAGTTTAGCAAAAACGAACGCAAACTCGAGCATTTTCTTTCGTTTCGTAAGCAACAAATGCAATGAAAACGTCTATATTAACTAGAGTGGATAAGATAGATTCGGAAATTATCGACAATTTGCGGATATATATATATTTATATATATATATTATATATTATTTATATTTTATATATATATTATATTTATTATATATATAATATTATATATTATATAATTTAATATTAAAATCAAAAATTCAATTTTTAAAGAAACGCAAAGGTGTGGTCTGGTTAAGGTCGCAAAATTTTGCGATACGATACGATACCGATAACTAATATCTCAAAATTCCAGATACCGATACGATACCGATACCTCAAATCGACCGATACCGATACCGATACCATGGTATCGGTGCATCACTACTAACAACCTAAGCATGGTTATTGTAGATATTAAATGTACCTTTCAAATCAACTTTCCTTTTAAAGTTTTTTTCAAGGCTTTCTTGAGGTTGTTTCATTGTATACCACCATCGCCATTACCAATATATGAAAGGAAATGTAATGCTCTAGCAGGAGTTATTATAGAAGATATGATTTTGACCAGTTTATTACATTGACTATCATAAGGAATATCTGCAATAATACAAAGATTTTCTCATGTAACTTAGTCATTTGCAGTTAGGGTACAAGTATAAGGATGATCAGCTAAATAGAGCTGTAGAGCTCTCTTAAAGTTTTCAATACATTAAAAAAGAATCATACTATTGCAGACAATTGGAATGTTGTTGTAATGTTTGTGTTTATTTCTCTTCCCAAGTGTTTGAGTTCAGAGCAACTAAAACTAGAATGATTGAAATGTGTGCATATCATTGTGCTTTTTTTAATCAAGTCATTAACAGACTGTTGAGAAAACGCATATTTCATTACTAATTGAAGTCTAAGTGATAAAATATAACAAATTTTCAAAGGCACCCAAGTTCATCCTCAGTTTCATATTTTGAATAGAATTATATAATATGAGATAAAAGTGGCTATATATATATATATATATATATATATATATATATATATATATATATATATATATATATATATATATATATATATAAGCAATTTCAGGGGTGTGTTAGGTATGAGAAGAATTGATAAAATGAGGAATGAATGTATTGGAGAGTTGTGTAGTGTGAAGAAAGGAATAAATGAAAGTACGTTGAGATGGTTAGGTCATGTGGAAAGGATGGATGATAGTCAGTTGGTTAAGCGAATGCATAGTGGTGAGTATGCTGGGAATCAACCTGCTGGGAAACCGAAGAAAAAGTGGATTGAGTCATTAAAGGAATGTGGAGGAGAGAAATGTGAGTTTAGCAGATGCGAAAAGAAAGGTGCATAATAGGAGTGAATGACAGGGTTTTGTGAGGGGGTATGTATATGGCACACATGGACCAAGGGATGAACCCCAAATTGATGAGATGCCATTGTGAGGGTCTGCCACGGTAATGTGAAGCTTGTAGAGTGGATTTTTCTGATGTGAAACGAGTTTCGCTAAAAGGTTCAGGGGAGGAGGCTGGCTTTCTTTTTTGACTTGCGCCATATTCTTCTACTTTTCTGTTTCTGGTGCAAGTTACACACTTTACCCACAGCACAGTCTTGGGGAAAGAAGGTGGGTGATGGTATATATATATATATATATATTATTATCTATAATATATATTATTATATATATATTATATATATATATATATATATATATTATATATGATATATATATTATATATATATATATATATATATATATATAAATTAGTACTCCTGACCTAACTTGGTCTAATAAGGCATAAATTTTGCCCTTTAAGTATGCAAATTTAGATACAGCATCCTCATTATTCATTTATGCATACATTCCTCTTCATATTTAATAACTTTATATAGTGGAGTACATTATTAACCATTTATTATAACTTACATTTTAAATTGCTTTCCAGCTACTTAGCCTTAGAGCTGAATTACTGAAGAAAAAGTCTCAAATTAGGGAAACCTCTAAATTAGCAGCACACACTGAAATAAAACCACTTTATAAAGAAAAAACGGTCTTGAAGCAGAAGAAGACTAAGACAAATAAAGACGTTCCTCTTGATAGTGAAGATGTCTTAAAGCTTGAAAAATCCAAGTAAATATGAGTTTTTTTTTAATTTTAATTTTTTATTTATTTATTTTCTTTTCAAATAATTGCATTAAATTATAATTTGACATTTCTCAGTGTCTCAGCTGTAGATAAATAACAGTAAATAGAATTCCTGTTGAAATTAGCGTCTCAACTGTAGATAAATAGTGATAAATAGAATTTCTATTGAAATTGTCATTATGGGATTCATGCCAAAATTTGCCCAAAATGAAACCTCATACTCTCTGGAAAAAGAAAAAATGTTTAAAGATTGCATGTTATAAATCTATGCAGCACAAGCCTTGTAAAGTAACTAAGAGTTGTTAAATATTAATTGTTAAATTAAAATATTTAGCCAGATTTTTTTATTTATTTTAATATATATATATATATATATATAGAATATATATAATATTATATATATATATATAATTATTAGATATATATTATATATATTATATATATAATAACTATATATTATAATATGGTTTAAGGAGAGTAGTTCGTTTCTTCTGGGGAGTAGTGGTTGTGCTCTTGTTGACGGTAGCATAGTGTATGGTGAAGAACTTGGTAGAATACGTAGATTTGTGTAGTAGAACATTGTCTGCTTTAGGGTGTGTGTGTAGTGGTGAAGTGAAAGATGGAAAAGAAAGGTGATGGTAGTGATACTGGTGGTGAAAAGAAAGTGGAAGTGGTTGTAGAAAAGAGGGTGCGTAGAGCATGTCCCGAGTTTAAAGGAGATTTGAATGCAGACGAGTATGATGTGTGGAAGAGTAAAGTAAAGTTGTGGTTTAAGATTTGTGGTGAGGAGTTTGAACAACCTGCAGGTGAGCTTTTGTTTAGTTTGGGTGCAAAGGCTTATGAGTGTGTGTGGACGGTGGATTGGGAGTCGTTAGGTAAAAAGGAAGGAGTGGATGAAATATTACGTAAGTTGGATGAAAGGTATGCGAAAGAGAAACAAAGGGATAGGTTCGACAAATTATGTGAGTACTTCTATATTAAAAGAAAGAAGGGTGAATCAATGAGGGAATATGCGAACAGATATGAGGTGATTGAGAGAAGTAAGATTGTTGGTAAAGTGGATTTAGGAGAAGATATGAAATGTGTGCATCTATTGGAAGGAGCAGAGGTGAGTGACAGTCAAAGACAAATGGTTTTGGCTTATTGTGGAAAAGATGAGTGGGTGTTTCGTAACTTTCGAGATGCGTTGATAAACATATGTGAGGGTTTTGGAAAGAAAGTAGAGAACCGAGGTGCTGGTAACGAAGTGAGTGAGAGTAGTTGGTATTCAAGTAACCAGATGTCTATGAATGGGCTCAGAAGTGAGGAGTGGTTTTGTGGTCAGTTGTTGAATGTGAGAGATAAGGAGGGTAGAGTGAGTGAGTGTAACATATGTAGGTCTAAATACCACTACGCCTATAAGTGTCCATCTAGGGGTAGAGGTGGGTATGGTGGTGGCGAACGGAGAGGAAGAGGTAATGGTGGTGTTGGTATAGGTAGAAGACAACAAGTACGTAGTTGTAGTGATAAGGTAGTAGATAGTGTAGAAAGTAGTAAAACTGCAGTTGGCGGTAATAATGTTGTTGTTGAAAGTAGTATGTTTTATGGTGGAGGAGGAATGAACAGTTGTGAGGAGAGTGGATGGAGGAGAAAGGGATGCGATTTGTGTAGATCGGAAAAACATTTGTGGAGAGATTGTGATGAGTATGGTGAGTTGTGCGTTAAGAAGATTGGAGTGAGAGTGGTGTGAATAAAGTAGAAGTAGTGAGTAATACAGTAAGTAGTGGTAAGAACACGTACGATGAGGATGAGACTATTGAAGAAGAATTTGATAGTATCTGTAGGATAATAGGGGGAAATCCCTTCATGTGTGGCAGTGAGACTGACAATGATGAAGAAAAAAAGGAGAACAAGCGTATGGGAGAAAGTGGTGAAAGAGTTGTTGTTCCGGTAAGAGTGTGGACAGGTGATGAGGAAGATGATGTAGCTGTAGAGAAAAATGTGAAGACAAAGGTTGGTGTTAATAGCTTTGTGAGGAATGAAAACGTGAAAGTAGACGTAGAAAGGGAAATGAGTGTTGTAGATGGGGAAGTGAAGTGTAGTGATTCAGAAATAGTTAAACAGTGTACAGATGTAAGTGTAAAAAAGGGGGGAAGGAGTGAAAAAGGAAAGATAGGAAAGAAGAGGAAGAAAGGTAAGCGTGATGCTAAAGAAAAAACTGTAAATGAAGAATGGGTGAGACGTAAAGAGGGTGAGCTTTATATGGAGTGGTTGTATAGAGTTTTTGAGCATTTTTCTAGTTATGAAAGTGAAGGGGTAGTGTTAGAAATGTTTTTGTTGAAGTATGGGTATGATCAGGAACCAGATGTGTCTGATCTAGAGTGAAGTATGTGAGTTAGTTTTAGTGTTTGTCTTGTATGTAGTAGTAGTAGTAATAGTAATAGTAGGGGTAGTAGAAGTGGTAGCAGTAGAGTTGGAGCAGAGTTAGGTTTATTTTGTAGGTGTGGTGGTTAGGTGTTGGGGTGTAATTTTGGTGCAGTGTTTGTGTAGGTGTAGAGTTTTGGACAAGTGAAAGGTGGGGAGAGAAGAGTATAAGATTGATAAAATTTATGTATTATGTATTTCAGGAGTGATAGTTGTGGTTTCGTAACAGACGGAGAAGATGGGGTTAATGAAGAGAGGCAGATTGTAGAATAGTTTATTTGTTTAGTGGGTCTGACCAAAGTCAGGCTGTAGAGTAGAAATAGATTTAAGTTTTAGTAATTATTGTGTAATGTATCTAATGTGTATTCTTTCTTCTATTTCAGTAGTTAAGTTTAATTATGGATAATAATAAGTAGTGTTAAAAAGTGGAAAAGTGGAGGTTCCATAGTGACATAGTGGAAGGTCAGATAACGTGTGGTGAAGGCTACAGTGAAGGGTAGGAATAGAAAGTGGTTTGTTTTGGTGACAAATAGTGATAGGTAAAGTCGTGTGTATTAAGTTAGTGGTGGAGGTACTCCTATATTTAGGGTTACCTTTATACCTAGTTGATAGCTGATGCATCAGGTATTAACGGGTGTGTTGTAGACAAATAGTTAAGTTTTCAGTACCTATTAGATAGTAAGTTATCTAACTGTGTGGTAATCTGTAGGTAGGTAAGTATGTTTGTATGCTTAGAAACTAGTTTTCCACCTTATTGCCTTTCACAACTTTCCTACAACGCAAGTTCTTTATATATATGTATGTGTTTTTTTTGTTTTCTCTGTTACAATTTTTTAATAAATATATATATATATATATATATATATATATATATATATATATATATATATATATATATATATGTAATAGGTATATCTTATATATATATAATATATAATATATATATATATTTATATATATAATATATATATATTATATTATTTTCTTTATTTCTTTCTTCACCTTCCTCTTTGCCCAAGATTGGGGGTAAAGGTGCTGTACATGCATCGAAAAAAAGCAGTAGGAGAACATGACGAACGTCGAAAAGAAAGCCCAGCCTTACGCCCTCTGTACCATTAATTAGTGAGAACGTCACAGACAAGAAAATCACCCTAGAGGTCATGGACGGAGGGCTTTTCAACTATGGGTAAATAGTCAATGTAGGGTTCTCCCTGGCCCAGGTGGGCCACAACCATGCCCCATACAACCCGGCCAGTTCCTCTCTATATGCGTCTTTTATTTCGCTCTGCAAAGCTCAATTTCTCTCCTTCAGAAATTCGTTCCGACTCGATCCACTTTCTCTTCGTCTCCCACGGTCGTTCCAACACATTCACCACTATACATTCGCTTTAACCAACGACTATCATTCTACTTTCACATGACCAAATCTAATATAATTTATTTATTTCTCATTTAACCCTTTCTTCACACCACACAACATTCTAATAAGTTCATTCCTCATTTTTATTAATTCTTTTCACCTAGCATGCTCCTAGATTGTCATGCTGACACTTGACTTTAGATCTATCTTTATTCAGACATTATCTATACAATACAATAACACAGAACAACTACCCTCATGCAGCCCTAGCGCACTCAAAGACTTAGTCCTTTACATTCACCAACGATTTTAATTGCACCAGCACCTCCTGCCTTCCAACTTTCTCTACACTCTGCATCATGCCGTTCCTTCTCATCACACATACCTAATATTTAAACTCAACCTTGCTCCAGCTGCTCACCATCTAACATAACTCACATGAGGAATGTCCTCACTCACAACCTAACTTACTCTTACTACAGTTTACTTTTCAAACCCTCTTTACATACCCTGCAAATCTTCTACATACTCTCAACTCTTTCAAAATTCGCCACGTAATCATCCGCATATAAAGGTGGGCACCTCATCATCTCATTCTCATCATTCTAACAATTTCCTGCATCCAAACCTGAATTCTTTCATAACCCATCATTACAATTGAATAACAAAGGAGACATACACAACCCTGTTCATCGCTATTAATTCTAAACATACCATTGACTCATTTTTCTTACATCACCGCTTCACATGTCATAATATTTTGATTCCAGTTCAGAGCCTACACACACATATATCACTAATACTGCCATAAAGCTTCCCATATATATATATATATATATATATATATTATATATATATATATATATATATATATTTATATATATATATATATATATATATATATTATAGTATATTATATATATTAATATATATATATTATATATAATATATATTTATATACTATATATATATTATATATTATATATATATATATATATATATGAGGTAATTGATTTTTATATGTTTCCCCTAGACAATCATTAGAAAGAAAAGCTCTTTTATACGATGAAATCAAAAGTGGCACAAAAGTTTTGGAAGACGATGAATTGAATGAAAGATTTCTTGTAAACTTTCAAGTAAGTTTTTCTATTTAAGAAATGTACTCTTTAGTTAAAAAAATAATTAGAAAAATGAAAAATTAATTTATCATCATCATCCTCCTCCCCTCTGCTTCCCATACAATGTGGGTTTGAAGCGCAAGATTGCACCAGAAACAATAGTTAAATAGAAGAACATGACCTAAGTTGAATAAGAAAGCCAGATGCAATCCCCTCATACCCTTAAGTGTGATCCAGTCAAGGCCATAATCAACCCTGGAGCTTCACCCTCTGTGGCATCTAGTCAGTGTCAGGGTTCATCTCCTGTGCCAGAACCAAAATCATGCCATTCCTCTTGCTTGAACCAAACCTTTCCTTCAAATACCCTATTAATTTATCAATTCATTTTTTTTCCGTGTTTCAGTCAGTCACTTCCCAACACACCAACACACACACACACACACACACATACCACTATATGACCACTTAACCAATCGACTACCATCTATCCTTTCCAAATGACCATACCACCTTAATACACTTATTTATTCTCTCCTTTACTCCTTTCGCCACACTACACAACTCGCTAATATGTTCGTTCTTCATTTTATCAATTCTTCTTACACCTAACACGCCCCTAAGATTATTCATCTGAACAGACTGCACCTTAAATCTAAACCTCTTATTCTACATCACAGTTTCACTGCTATACTTAACACCTTTAGCAAAATGCCCTTATGCTCAAAAGCCTACCACACTCAGGACTTAGTCCCCTTGCATTAAAAAAGATTTAATTGTGGACCAGCCACCTTCCTACTACTCACAACTTTCCCACTATACTCAACATCATCAGTTTCTTTTTCATCCAACTCATAGCCTAAATTTTTTAGCCCAGATACTTGTTTCAGTTGAATATTTTCCAACATAATTTCACACTTCGGACTTTCCTCACCAACCACCCTCACCTTGCTCTTATTTACATTTACTTTCAAGCCCCTCTTTTACATACCCAGCCAAACCTCTCAACCAATCTTCCCAAACTTTCTTCAGATTCACCATTCAGAATGAAATCATCTGTGTACCATAAGCAAGGTACCCTCCCCTTCTACCCCTTCCTTAACATCTTTCATCATTCAAATTAAATAAACTTGGATACATAACAGATCCCTGTTTCACTCTGTTATTAATATTAATCATTCACTCTTTAAATGAAATTATGCTTAGATATATTGGTCCAACCATCTTGAATTATTAAAGTTATGGAAGAATTTTTCAAATCACCTTTCATAGCTTGCATAACTCCTTCATTTACTTTTTCCAACAGTTGATTTGCTAATTGCTTACGATTCGGCTGGTAATATCCTGGCCGCATAACTTTTAAAAGCTGAACAAAATATTTGTTTTCGACCAAATTAGGCGATATATTAAAGGAGAAAAAAAATATAGCTATATCCAAATCAAATTTTTCATTTTGCTTATAGTTTTTTTATTATATGAACTTGTATTTCTCTTCCTTATAAGATGATGTTCTATTGTGTCAAGTAGTAGGACTTAATGCATCTCACAGAATCTTGTTCAAGTCTGAGATAAGCTAAGTTACACTGCAGAAGGCCCAGAAGTGGAGATAAGATACATACCTTTGACTCTGACATAGAACTAGATATATTTGTGTCCTTTGTGTTTCATAAGGTTTTCTGTTATTTGTTTTTCTTTTCTTAATTTATTTTGTCAATGGTTGTCTTCAATACTGTCATTATCAAATGCAAGAATGCTTACGACCACTTTTTCCTTTTTGATAATTCTGTTATTATTACCTTCCACTCTGGTGCTTTAAAGAGTGACCGCCAGTTTATATGGGGGTATTTTATATGCCGTATTTAAATTATAAATAATTTAATATAATAACTGTTTTATTAAAGGAAAATAATGAAATTATATTATATATATGATATATATTATATATATATATTATTATATATATATTATTTATATAATATATATTATTATTTATAATATATATATTATATTAATATTATATATATATATATATATATATATATATACGTTATATATATTTATATATATATATATATATAATATATTTATATATAATATATATTATATATATATATTATATATATTTATATTATATATATATATATATATATATATATATATAATATATATCATATTATATATATATTATATATATTACTATATATATATTATATATATGATATATATATAATATATATATATATATATTATATATATAATATATATTAATTATATATATATATATATATAATTATATTTATATATATATATATATATATTTATATATATATATATTTTATATATATATATATATATATTTATTATTATATATATATATATATTATATAATATATATATATATATATAATATATATATATATATATTATATATATATATATATATGGTCAGCGTTTAGTATATCCGTCATATATGTATCTTCAAAACTATTAATGCTACAGTAAAACGAAATACATGCTGGGATGCTGGTCCAATTTTAGTAGGAATGTAAAAAAAAAAAAAAAAAAAAAAACAAAAATTATATCTCAAAAACTACTTTATTAACAGCGAATGAATAAAGTTTTGGATCATGGGCAAATTTCATTTATAAGTAAATGTGTAAAAAAAATAAAAAATGCCAAAATGTTTTTCTCCCCCACCAGTAGAAACACTTCCGAATAGAGACATTATATTGGTTTCTCGTTAAATAATAGACTTTCTATTAAAATAAATAGACTTTTCATCAAATTTGTTTTTTTTTTTAAACTAAAGAATACCCCAAGGGTATACCGCGATTGGCAGGAGTGGGGTCCTCTCGGCTTCCGGAACCTACCGGGTAGGAATATTCCCCTCCGGAGGGTCAGCCGGAACCCCGGCTCTTTGGTTTTGGGTGTCGCGGGGGTTCTCCGCCCCTCCCCTACGGTATGGAAAACCTCCCCCCCTATGTTCCCCGTCGGCCCGAGCCCCCAATGTTTTTTTACATTTTCCTATGTGAAAATTTATACAAGGATTCTAGAATGAATTGCATTTCGCT
>JABUQX010039472.1:60000-72120 GCA_015478945.1 Trachelipus rathkii
GCGGATTCCCTCTCACAGTTTGGGTTTCGAATCCCCCGTTCGTCTACGTGAAAGGACAACAATAAAAAAATTTTCCTTTCCTGTATATTTTATTTTATTATCAGTTTTATCGGTAAAAAGTGTATTATACTATTTCGATCCACATATCCTACATAATTGCCAACACCCTACAACAGAAACAGTCTAAGTTTCACGTACACATCAACTTTTCTGCTTTCGCATTGGAAGGCCTTCACACTAGGATGGAACTCACGCCCGCGGTGCGTACTTCAGCCCGTTGGTGCGAGCAGGGCCTGCTATCGTCCTACATGCCTTTCTGCTTTTCTCCACCTGGTAGAAACCATACAATCAATTTCCCTGACGCATTCCAATCTTGGGATTGAGGTTACTTTCCGATCTCTGGTTTTATATTATTGTGAGAATAATTATATATATTATATAATATATTAAAATATATATATAATATATATATATATATATATATATATATATATATATATATAATATAATAATAATATATATATATTAATATATATATATATATATATATATATATATATATATATATATATATATATATATAATATTTATTATATATATATATATATAATATATATATATATATATATAATATATATATATATATCTTCTATATATATATATATATATATATATATATATATATATGATATATATATATATATATATATATTTATGATTTTTAGGGCAAAATTTATAATGAAGTATCTGAGATAAGTTCTGAAAAGAATTTAGTGTCGAAAAACATTTCATCATCTGAAAATAAATTTTAAACAGAATCTAAATATAGATTTTAGAATCAAATGACAACCAAGCAGGAGCGTCCGAAGAATGGTAAAACATATTTTATAAATATTTTATATATATTGTTAGTTACATTTATAAAATTTAGTGTGTAGTTTTAGGGAAAATTTCCAAAATTTTTTTTTTTTTTTTTTTTTTTTTTTGTAGTAGTAGTTTTGAGTAGGTTTGTTCCATATCCAAGCATGCCAAATACTGTAAAGTTCTTGAAAATTTTTGTGAGTAGGTTTCATGTTGTTCAGCAACGTTTCTTTTATATACATATACATTTACGATTGCTGATATATATATATATTATTATAATTATAATATATATTTATATATAATATATATATATATATATATATATAAATATATATATATATGAATATATAATATATATAATATATATAATTATATATAAATATCTTCTTCTTCTTCTTCATCTTCTATTTTCCCAAGAATGGAAGTAAAGGTGCGTAACGAGCATCGGAAAAGAAAAAGCAGTAGGAGAATTGACGAGGATCGGAAAAGAAAAGCAGTAAACCAGAAACATGACACAAGGTCGAATATGAAAGCCCAGCCTTATACGCCACCCTCAGTACCATAATTAGTGAGAACTCCAATCGCAAGTCAGAAATCACCTAAAGCTCTCATGGGACAGCCGATGGACGCCTCACTATGGTAGATCGTCCATATGTAGGGTTCATCCCCTTGGCCAGGCCCACAGCCATACCCCCTCACAATCCCCCCGCCATTCACTCCTGTTATACACCGTTCTTCTCGCCTCTACCAACTCACATTTCTCTCCTTCAAAACATTCGTTTACTGACTCAATCCACTTTTTCTTCGGTTCCCAGCCGGTCGTCCCAACACCTCACCACTATCATCCGCTTAACCAACCGACTATAATTCATCCTTTCCATATGAACCAACCATCTCAACAATAACATTCATTATTCTCATCATTTACCCTTGTTCTTCACACCACACCTTCCTCTAAAGTAATGTTCAATTCTCATTTTTCTCAATTCTTGCTACACCTAGCACACCCTAAGATTGTGCCATCTGACACACATTGACTTTGATCTATACTTCTATTCCAGACCAAGTTCTCACTACCTATACAATAACATGGTTAAACAACTACCCTCAATGTAAGCCCTAGCACATTAAACTTAGTCCCTGTTACATTCACCAACGATTTAATTGCACCAGCCACCTCCTGCCATAGCACAACTTTCCTACTACACTCTGCAATCATCCGTTTCCCTCTCATCCAACATATACCCTAAATATTTAACTCAGACCTTTGTTCCAGGCTGACTCAACCATCTTAACATAACTTTCACACGAGGAGTGTCCTCACTCCAACCATAACCTTCCTCTTATCACACGTTTCTTTCACCCCTCCTTTAACCACACCCTGCCAAATCTCATCTCCGAATCCTCTCAAAGCTTTCTTCAGATTCGCCACACAGAACAATTCATCGCATATAATAGGTAGGGCAATCTCCACTCATCTCCATTCTCCACATTCTAACACATTTCCTGCCACCCTCACTTCGAATTCTTTCATAACCCCATCCATATACAAATTGAATGAGAGCCTAAGGAGACATTAACACAACCCTGTCCTTACTTCCGTATTTCCTAAACCAATTCACCGTTGACACCATTTATTAATTACAGCATCGCTTCACCATCGTCATACATACTTTTTGATTCCATTCGAAGCCTACCACCCACAACCATATATCACTAACACCTGCATAACCTTCCCTATTAACTCTATCATACCCGCCTGTTTGCAAATCCAAAAACCTAAATACGAATTTATTCTTCTTCTCCTCATTTTCTCAATCTGTTTCAATGTAAAGATTTGTCCACACATCCTCTACCCTCCATAACGCACCTTGTTTCTTCACAATCGTCTTCAGTCACGTCGACCGCACTCTTTCGACAAATACCAGCAAATACCTTCGCTACCAATACTCAAATAAACTTATTCCCTATAATTTCTCAGTTCCCCTTTTCTCCCTACCCTTATATAACAGGGTACTATTAAGCGCTCTCCTCCAATCCCTTGAACTATACCCTCTATAATACGCTTTATTACCACAACTTCCAAATCCAATAATCACCATCTCGCCTCCGTTCTTGAATAATGTTACCAGTAATTTCATCTATACCTGCAGATCTTAACATTTCTTAACTTTCTCACTCTAACCATTACCTCCTCCTTACTAATAACTCATCCCCAAAATACCTTATTCCTTCTGCACCATCAAACCCACACACATTCACTATCAACCGTCTTCATTACTGTTAATATGTGCCAGATTTTCGAAGTGTTTCTTTCACACTCCTCTAACACCCCATTTCATCAGTTACAAAGGCACCATCCCTATTCATTATTCTTTAAAGATTCCCTTATTTCCATTCTTAACCTTTCGCGCTCTTTCAGAAGAGCTTCCTATTCCCTTGTAAGTCTCATTCATCCTCTTCCAAACTGTTTCATTTACCTCTTGTTTTCTCTTACGTATACACCTTTAAGTATTTCTTTTTTTCCTCCTTATAATTAATTCAAAAGCATGCCTTTCCTTTGATTCTTTTCATCATTTGCTTTAGTCCATTCAAACCACGCTCTTTTTTACCTTTAACCCGTTCATACCTCTTCATTCCACCATTCACTGTTAACATTTCTTACTTCCTACTTTAGCACATCCCAAATTCTTCCTTTGCACTACTAACATTGCTTCCTTCATTTACTCCCCAAGATTTGTTCAGTATCAACTTTTTCACATTCAACTTATACTCTGGACGCGCCTCTTACATACTTATCTTATTGTCTTGCTCACTTAACTTCTCACTCTAAATTTTACCTACTTCCTTTCGTATCCCTTCCTTCCATCTCAAGTCCCCACTCACTTATTTTACATAGACAAATAAGAATCCCGATAATCCATTCCTAAACCCCTAACTGGTTTAACAATCCATCAATTACTTCAACATCTCCTTCTTCACCAACACTAATCTAATCATACTCTTCACATCGACACCATCTCTACCTACACCAATCTAGTATACTATATGGATACTCTGTGTTTAAAGAAAGTAATGTATTTACACACATACCTTCTCTCTTCACAGGAAATCAATCACCTTCCTACCATTCTCATCTTCTCCCGCCACCCAAAAACCCGCATCCTGTTATACCATCCCTTTTTTGATCACCTTCCACCATTCAGGTCCCCCAAAAACTATCAATCTAAAGCTCCTACTCACCCACCCATCCAGAAAACATCATTTCAGATTATCCCAAAAATTCGTACCTCTTCAACGTTTCCCTCAGAAGGACCATACGTCACAACCACACATACCTTATCCTTTTCAAACTTAAATTTAAACCTTTAGGATTCTAGGACTCACACAATCATAGTCTGACCCACTAGTTTGTACCAAAGGTCACTCATCAAAATTGCCAACTCCTTTCTCTCCCTCTCATTCTCTCCACACCAGCAACAGCACACATCTTTCACACACACCACTTATTTTTCAAACCGTTTCTTTCAGCTTGTTTCAAGTCACATGTCGAGCAAATCAAATTTGCCCTTTCTAATACATCCACACCTCTCTCCTCCTCTTCTCCTCACACATTTATTCCTTGACATTCCATGTAGCCATACGATTCATACAATTTTAGCCGAAAGATAGAAGGCAGTTTACGGCGATCACCGGACCTTCTCCGAGGCCTGCATTAGCATTTCTGGCAAGAGATAGATGGTTCGTAGGCAGCCAACCCAACTACCAGCGTCCCTTAGTCGACTTCTACGACACGCAGGCATACGATTGTGGGCAATTCTTTTCTCCCACACACAGGGATAATATGAAGTATAGGGATGTCTGTAAAGTGTTATCTAGAAGAGTGTGTACTTAATCCATGTGATACTGATAAATGTGGATAAATGGTGGTAAGTAATATGTTGCCTGGAGGAGGAATATATTATTACTATATATATATATATGATATTATATATATACTATATACGGTATATAATATATATATATATATTAATATATATATATATATATAATTATATATATAATATATATATATATATATTATATATATATATTTAATATATATATATATATATATATATATATATATATATATTATATTATATATATTATATATATATATATATATAAAATATTTATATATTATATAATTATTAATATCTATATATATCTATATCTTTACTTTCTATATAAAAGTTGAGGTTATTTATATCCATTTATTAAAAGATAATGAAATTTTAATTTTACAAAGGGTTGAATACTACAAGAATCATTTGTAAGGTCAGAATTCTGTTTACGTGAAAGATCTTGAAGATATGCCCAGCAAAAAGTAATGTCTTTATAAATTGTTTTTTTTTCTGGTTATTAAAGAGTATTATTATGCCTAAATTTTATTTAATTATTATTATTATTTATTATTATTATTATTATTATTATTATTTTTGTTATTTCTGTTTATTCAACAATAACTCACCTAAAGAAAATTGCTGATATTAGTAAAGAGATTGAAGTTTCTCTTGAAAGATCGAAGATTAAAAATAATATCACTTGTATTTAATAAGTACTTTTTAATTACACTTCTCGCTTCATTTAACACGTGAATATAACAAAGATGGATCCTTCTTTGCTTTACGCTACACGATAAAATTACTACTATGGTATTTAGTTAAGATACATAAATCACAGGGAATTACCGCCTTTTAAACTTTAAACGTTATATAGCTATAGCTATTACATTTAAACCTTTCTTCTGAAAGGAGATATATAAAAAATTTAAACTAATTAGCTAATATTAAAATTAAACTTAGTAGACACTTAATTATAAATAACACGTAATCTTCAAAGATGACGTCACTCCATAAAATGAAATCATTCTTCAGCGACGATGACACTACCTTTCTTCTAATTATAAAAATACATTGGATAGCTTAGTAGCTTTAATCAACTAAACCATTTTTCTCTTCTCTCTCTTCTTCTTCTCCTGTCCTCTTTCCTTCAACATATAACCTCATGTTGTCGGCTCTCACTCCTTCTTTCTTTAACACATCCACTATCTGTGCTTTTGTGTTTATACATGTTATTTTATTTATTCATTTTTATTTCTAGCATTTTTTTAATAACCGATGTCTATCCTCAATCTTTTACTCGTCACTTCTGAAGTGGAATAAATTACTTTACTCAAAAGTTTTGCTATCAGTTTTTATTCTTAATTTTTTGATTTCACTTTCTCTAAATACTGTAAAGCTTCTTCCTTTAGTTTTTTCCTTTATTGTTCCATTTCTTTTTACATGCTTGTGCGTAATGTTACTCCGATCCGCATATAACACACTTCGTTACTTTACCGAACCTCATAGGGTTTTTTGCTTCCTTGTATTCTTTCCTCCTTAGGTGGTCTATTCCACCATTCCCCTTCCTGTTTCTTTTCTTTCTTTCTTCAATATTGTTACTTCCTTAGGAAATATTCTTATCAACATTGATTGTTTTTTATGTTTTGTTTGTTTTCAGCTTTGCATGTTTTCAGGTTGAAGCTGTCGTGTCTTGCGGAATGAAGCTTATTTTCTTTTTGACCTACTCAAAAAGACTCCTCTCCCTCCCTTCTTCATAAGATCTTCATTTTTTATTTCCTTAATTGTTTCAAAAGCTTCTCCTCCTAGTTTTAATTTAATCTCTAATCCTGGGTATCTTACTTTTTATATGAGTAACAATATTTTTTGCCGTTTCCTTCCACTCCTCGAGATTCTCTCTCTCTTCTGCATAAAACCGTGGGCATCCAGTTCTAGTATCTCTTCGACCTCCTTCAGTTATTTCTTTGTTTGAGTCAGAGATCTTCTCCACCTTTTCCTTCGTAACTACACTCTCTGCTACCATTTTGATAAAATTTCCTGGTACAAAGCAACAATAACTCGCCTAAAGAAAATTGCTGATATTAGTAAAGAGATTGAAGTTTCTTGAAAGATGGAAGATTAAAAATAATATCACTTGTATTTAATAAGTATTTTTAATTATACCTCTCGCTTCATTTTACATTTGAGAATATAACAAAGATGGATCCTTCTTTGCCATACGCTGCACGATATTATTAATACTATGGTATTTAGTTAAGATACGTAAATCACAGGTCACGACCTCCTTTTAAACTTAAAACGTTAAATAACTACAGCTATTACATTTAAAGTTATCTTCTAAAAAAAGATATATAAAAAATTTAAACTAATATTAAAATTAAACAGTCAACACTAATTATAAATAAAACAAAATCTTCTTTAATGACAATGTCACTCCATAAAATGAAATCCTTCTTCAACGACGGTGACACTCCCTTTCCTGTAATTATAAAAATGCATTGGAAAGTTTAGTAGATTTAACCTCAATTGTTATAATCTTCTTCATATCCCCAGATTGAAAGGGTGAGGCGCGTAGCATATAACCGGACCAGAAAAGTGTAGAACATGCGCACGTCAAGAGAAAGCCCTTACCCTTTCGAAGTCCCCCTTTATACCCTTAATGTGAGAGCATGAAATTAATCCTAGGGCTTCACGGGACTGGACGGGCCCTCACTATGGTATCTCGTCAATGTAGGGTTCATCCCTTGGCCCAGGTGGGCCACAACCATACCCCCTCACAAAACCCGTCATTCACGTCCTTTGATGCCACATTTTATCTTTTCGACCATCTCTGCCAACCTCTCAAGTTCCTTCCTCTACTTCAGGCATTCCTTACTGACTCAATCCACTGTTTTTCTTACGGGTCTTGAGCCGGTTGATGTCCCAGCACAATTCACCAACTTTTTTAATGCATCTCTTAACAACCGACTATCATCCCATCATTTCCTATATGGACCAAACCCGGTTCAATGTACTCTCGTTATTATCTTCATTTACTCCCTTTCTTCACACACACAACTCTCTAATGCAGGGTCTCAAAACTCCAGCCCACGGAGACCAACCAATTCGGCCCGCACTAGAATAAACACCTATGTATTATTTCTTTAAGAGCACTTGATTAAATTTAAACACATTAACACATGTAAGAAACTGATAGCAACAAAGAGCAAAGTAGTCCGCACTATATTGTTTGATTTTCGGATCTCAGCTTATTCGTGCCGAATTCCGAACTTTAAAGTATGATAGCTAGGCTTCTTTGGCCCTTGGGACTTAGTGGAAGGAGTCATGGGTGTTGGCCCGTAGGCTAAAATTGTTTTGGAGAACACCCTGCTCTACGTGCATTCATTCCTCATTTATCATGCTTCTCACACCTAACACGTTCCTAGGATTGTCCATCTCGAGACACTTTGTGACATTAGATCGTTATAAACTCCTTATTCCAAACATAGTTTCATCACTAGCTATACATTAACAATACAAGGTAACAAACATACGCCTCATCAAAACCTAGCGCACTCAGTAATGCCTTCAAATCCACCAAAGGATAATTGCACCAGCCACCTCCTGCCATTCACAACACTTTCCTACTACAACTCTGCATCATCCGCTCCCTTTTCATCTAACAGCCACATATATCCTAAATATTTAAACTTGATACTGTTCCGAGTGCTAGTGCTCACCATCTATCAATGATTCAACATCGGGATCCTCCTGCACTACTGCCATAACCTTACTCTATCTTACATTCTCTTTCTTTTCACAAACCCCCTTCTTTTGGTACTACACGAAGACGTCTGCCTAACTCCCTCTAACCATCCTCATCAAATTCTTCCAATTATCACTTCACTCAAAAACCAAATCAAAACTGCAATAATACACAATAAGCAGGGCACCTCCACTCTTCCTCCATTCTCCATTATCTAAACACTCCTTCTGCCACACCACCCCATCTCTTATTCTGTTCATAACCATCTATATACAAATTAAATAAAAACAAGGAGATATAGCACATCCCTGCCTCACTCTGCGATTAATATTAAACCAATCATTTCGACTGACTCCAATTTATCTTATTACATGCTTCACTAATCGTCCACACATAGGTTTGAATTTTCATTCAAAGCCTGCCACTAACACTGCCTCCAATAGACCTTCCTATTAATCCCTCATAAGCCTGTTGTCAATCCAAAAAAACTTAAATACAATTATAATTACCTTCTCTCTCATTTTCCTCAATCATTGTTTCAATGAAAATTTGAATCCACAACATCCTACACTTTTTAAATGCAAACCTTGATTGAAGTTTTCTTGAAAGTTGGAAGAATTAAATATATATCACTTGAATGTAATAAGTATTTTTAATTATCATCTCGGCTTCATCATTTAACACGTCTGAGAATATTAAAAAGGTGGATCCTTAATTGCTTTACGCTTGCCAACGATAATTTAATACTACTGCGTAATTTAAGTTAAGATACATAATCACAGGGGCACTCGGCCTTTTAAACTTAAACGTTAAATAACTAAGCTATGCATATAAAGCTTCTTCTGTAAAGAAGATATTAAAAAGATTAAAAACGCTAATATTAAAATTTAAAACTTAGTTAGACACTAAATTATAAATAAACAAAATCTTTCTCAATGAACAACGCCTAAAAATGAATCGTTCTCTTTGAGAACTGAAATTGGTTTTCGAGTCAGCATAGCTAGTTATTGGATAGTTTAATAATAGTTAATTTTAATTAAACCATTTTGCTCTTCTCTCTCTTCTTCTCCTCCTTTCTCTTTCCTTCAACATATAACCTCATGTTGTCGGCTCTCACTCCTTCTTTCTTTAACACATCCACTATCAGTGCTTTTGTGTTTATCCATGTTATTTTATTTATTAATTTTTCATTTCTAGCATTTTTTTAATAATCGATGTTTATCCTCAATCTTTTACTCGTCACTTCTGAAGTGGAATAAATTACTTTACTCAAAGTTTTGCTATCAGTTTTTATTCTTACTTTTTTGATTTCACCTTCTCTAAATACTGTAAAGTTTCTTCTTTTATTGTTCCATTTCTTTGGACATGCTTGTGGGTAATGATATTCCGATCCGCATATAACACACCTCGTTACTTTACTGAACCTCATAGGGTTTTTTCTTCCTTGTATTCTTTCCTCCTTAGGTGGTCTATTCTACCATTCCCCTTCTGTTTCTTTTCTTTCTTTCTTCAATGTTGTTACTTCCTTAGGAAATATTCTTATCAACATTGATTGTTTTTTATGTTTTGTTTGTTTTCAGCTTTGCATGTTTTCAGGTTGAAGCTGTCGTGTCTTGCGGAATGAAGCTTATTTTCTTTATGACCTAGAAAAGACTCCTCTCCCTCCCTACTTCATAAGATCTTCATTTTTTATTTCCTTAATTGTTTCAAAAGCTTCTCCTCCTAGTCTTAATTTAATCTCTAATCCTGGGTATCTTACTTTTTATATGAGTAACCTTATTTTTTGCTGTTTCCTTCCAATCCTCAAGATTCTCTCTTTCTTCTTCATAAAACCGTGGGCATCCTGTTCTAGTATCTCTTCTACCTCCTTCAGTTATTTCTTTGTTTGAGTCAGACATCTTCTTCACTTTTTCCTTCGTAACTACACTCTCTGCTATCATTTTGATAAAATTTCCTGATACAAAGCAACAATAACTCGCCTAAAGAAAATTGCTGAAGTGAGTAAAGAGATTGAAGTTTCTTGAAAGATCGAAGATTAAAAATAATATCACTTGTATTTAATAAGTATTTTTAATTATACCTCTCGCTTCATTTTACATGTGAGAATATAACAAAAGGTTGATCCTTCTTTGTTTGCTTAGCTGCATGATGAAATTAACTCACTATGGTATTTAGTTAAGGAATACACAGTAAATCAACAGAATCAACGAACCTGCCTTTTAACTAAAACGGACGTTAAATAACTATAGCTATTACATTTAAAGTTCTATTCTGAAAGAAGATATATAAAAAATTAAAACAATAATATTAAAATTAAGCTTAGTCGACATTAATTATAAATAAAATGAAATCTTCTTTAATGACGACGTCACTCCATAAAATGAAATCCTTCTTCAACGACGCTGACACTCCCTTTCCTGTAATTATAAAAATACATTGGATAATTTAGTAGATTTAATCAATTGTTATTATCTTTTTCATTTTCGCAGATTGAGTGTGAGGCGCGTAGCGTACACCGGAACAGAAAAGTAGTAGAACATGACGCACGTCAAAAAGAAAGCCCCCCTCCCCCTTTGAAGTCCCCGTTATACCCTTAAGTGAGAGCAGTCAGAATAATCCACCCTAGGACTTCACGACGGACCCTCACTATGGTATCTCGTCAGTATAGGGTTCATCCCTTGGCCCAGGTGGGCCACAACCATACACCCTCACAAAACCCGTCATTCACTCCTTTTATGCACATTTCTTTTCGCCTCTGCCAAACTCTCATTCCTCTACTTTTAGCATTTCTATAGAAGCTAATCTCTAATCCATTGCTCTTCTTCGTCTTGTTAGTCCGGTTGATTTCCCTTTTCATGCTACACCATCCACTTATTTGCAATTCCCCTTTAAACCAATCCGACTATCATCCATCCCTTTCTATAACTGACCAAACTGGCTCACTATAGCTCTCGTTTATTTCTCTCATTTACGCCTTTCTTCCACACCACACAACTCTCTCTTATGCAGGGGTTCAAAAAATCCACCAGCCCCCCGAGCCTACAACCATTCCGTTGCTCCTGCACTAGATAGCAACTAGTTTATCTTTAAAACACTTGACTAAATTAAACCACAATTAAACACCACTTGTAAGAAACTATAGTCAAACAAAGAAGCAAAGGTAAGTCGCACTTATATTTTTATTTTCGGATCGGGCCACTTATCTCTTTGCGAATTCAATACTTGGCTATGTGACCTACCTAGGTCTTGGCCCTTGGAACTTAGTGGAGGAGTCAGTGTGGCCCTTAGGCTAAAAATGTTTTGAGCCTCCTCTACTCGCACTTTCATGTTCCTTTCTGTTTTATCAATTTCTTCTTCTCACACCTAACAACGTCCTTAGGATTGTCATTCTGAACACTTTGTACATTCGATCTCATACCTCTTTATTACCCAAACCAATAGTTTCACTACTTAACTACAACATGTAAGTAATCACATACCCTGCATGCAAACCTAGCTGCACTGAATAGATTAGTCCCCTTCTACATCCACCAAGTATTTTTAATTGCATCAGCCACCTTCCTTGCATCACACTTGTCCTAATACATTCTGCTAATTTCATTTTCATTCCGCTCTCTTTTTTCATCT
>JABUQX010039473.1:0-25000 GCA_015478945.1 Trachelipus rathkii
TATATTATAATTAATATATAATATATATTATATAATATATTATATTATAAATATATGTATATATATATATTATAATATTAATATAATAATATAAATATTATATAAATATAATATATATATATATTATATATTATAATATATATATATATATATATATATATTATATATATATATATATATATAATACATATATATATTATATATATATATATATATATATATATAATATATATATAATAATATATATATAATATATATATATATATATATATATTACTATAATTATATATATCTATATATATTATTATATTATATATATATAATATATAATATATTATATATATATATATATATATATATCTTTAAGTATATATATTATTATAATAATAGTAATTATAATATATTTATGTATATATAATATATAATATATATATTATATAATATATATATTTATAAATATATAATATATAATATATTATAATATAAATATATATATATACTATATAATATATATATAATATTATTATATAATTTTATATAATATATTATATTATATATATATATATATATATATATATATTATATATATATATATATTATATATATATGAACTTGTTTTAAGGGATGTTAACCGATATCTAATTGAACCAAAGGATATAAATTCGATTTTTTCTTTCGATTATTCAAGCAAATATGAGCATAGAGATGCAAAAACAGTTTTTTTTTTTAACTAATGGAATACCAAGAGCTAATAAATCGCCAAGATCTGCGACCGCAATATGTTATGTATGGTACTCATCGTTGCACCACCTGTCTTATTCGTGGACAATTCGTCTCCTCTTACTAGAGATTCAGATAAGTATCGGAATGGGTGAACTGCGAAGGGCTGTGCCCATTATAGGCTACGAGCCGTGCCTAAATAGAAAAAGAGATTATCAGAGTTATTACGACAGGAAATATGCACACAGGGTATAAAAACGAGGAGTAAAATGGAGTACATATTAAGGCGACTTATTTTGTTGGAGTCTATTTAGAGCTATACTATAGACGAAGAATGAGAGACGCAGACGATGGTAGTAATTACTTCGTTGAGCTGATTCATCAGTAATCATTCATTTATGGAGTTGTGGCCGAGACGATATAGGATTAATAAAGCAGCTCTAATAAATCATGAGAGAGATTATAGAGTGTATGACATTAGTCCGGCGGTATATAACTATATTTATGGAATGAAGAATCGTTAAATGGAGTATATATATATATATATTAATAATTAATATAAGTGGTAATATTAGTATAATAGTATATATATTATAGATTATAAATTATTTAACACATAGCCTTAATTCCGAGATCGGAAATAACCTCAGTCCCGAGTTCGGAAATGATATTCGAGTAGCTCCTATGGTAAATATATTAATTATTAATATATATAAGAGTAGCCATATATTTGGAAGTATTTTTATTAATTATATAGGAGTGAGTAATCACTAATCCCACATTCGAGAAACTAGTATTAATAAGATCACTGAAATAAGGAGTTGAGAGTATAGTAGATCTGAGAGGTTATAGGTATATATATATATATTATAATTATATAATATATTATGATAATCTACTTATACAAAGTGTAATGGCGTGGTATGGTAATATTATGGAGTGAAGTAAAGAAAATTATATATAAGATAGTTCACTCTCTAAATCACACAAACAGAAAGGTATACAAAGGAAGGTTCCCTCAAAGGGAGAAATACGATTCTAGGCGATACTTCGAAAATATTTGAGGAAACCAGATATCTCACACACGAGATGTGCAGAATAATATATGTAACGAAAGCCGAAATGAAATGATGCATCTTCCATACGATATTTTTCTGATAATTAAAATATTTCTTTTTAGAAATTGTTCTATTTCAATGTCTCTATTGTTATATAGGGAGAATCAAATAGAAATAAATATGTTGTGTGAAAATATTTGACATGATTATCATTTGCTATAAATCTGTTTGTGAGATGTTAGAGTATGTGAAGCCAAAGTATGTATTTGTGTATGTGGAGGGATGAGTGATGGTAGTCAGTTGTATGTGTGTGGTTGTAGGTATGTGTGGTTGTGTGTAATGGGTGGGTGTGCATAGTGTGTGTGGTGTGAATGAGAAGGAAGCACGCCAGAGAAGAGGAGAGAGAGAAGAGAGAGCGAGAGAGAGGAGCGGGAGAGAGAGATAGAAAGAGAAGTCTTGAGGAGGTTTGAAAGTAGTGCTAAGATATGAATGACATGGTTAGAGGATGAAAAGTGCACCGTATGAATGAAAATTGTATTATATGTTAGGAAAGTTAGGAATATTTAGGGATTAATAACGAGAGAGAGAGAGAATTTGTAGATGAGAGAGAGGAGAGGAGGAGGAGAGAGAGAGAGGAAGAGAGCGAGAGAGAGGAGAATGAGATAGTAGAAGAGAGAGAGAGAGTATAAGAGAGTAGAAGAGAGAAAAATATTTATATAACTATCACGTTATTTAGTTTTTCTAAAAATTATCCATTAAGTCAACCTCACTTTCAACTTTCATTTTCTACAGATTTTAAAATAATTAATCTGTAAAAAGAATGAAAAAGTTATAAATAAAAAATTAAATACAGATTTAGATTTTCGATGAAAATAACTAAAAATTCTTACGAGTTAATTAATTTCCCTATATATATTAGATATTATTATATATATATAAATATCTTAATTAAATCTCCATTTTATAAACTCACCCGGGTTATAAAAAATATATAATATCAGTAAAGATATATAACATATGTAATAATATATATATTTATGTTATGAAGATTGTTATAATTAAATATTATTATAAATTATTAATATTAAAAGAGTATATATAGTATATAATATAATACGCTATAATATAGTTATTGCTAAAGCAGTAATTAGTATATGATATTAAATACATTACCAGAGTGGTAGATATTCGCTTATTGATGTGGCCGTAGTGGGTCTGAGTATCATATTGACTCCAAATATATTCTACTATTATAATAAAACAGAGCTTGAGTAAAGTATAATATATTATATATATATAATATCAAATCATATAATGGTAAATACTTAACACTACACGATATATAAAGAGAGATATGGAGATAATAAAGGAAAAAGTGTTAAGAGTATATATCTCACACCTTATATAGTATATACTAAAGATAATTAATATAGTAAAACTAACAAGGATAATATTATTATTATAAAATATAATATATAATTATTATATTAAATATTATTATATAATATAATATATATATATTAAATTTTCAGATTTAGATAAGTATGATATGGAATAATAAAAGATTATTAATATAAATATTATAAAGTTATTAATATATAAACATATATTAATATAATTTAATATTTATAATTAATATATATATATATTATTTAATTATAATTAATATATTATATATATATAATATATTAATATATTAATATATTATATATATATAATTATATATATTTATATATATATTAAGTATATTATATATATATAATAATATATATAAATTATTAATTTAATATTATACTAATAAAAATATATATAATAATACTATTAATAATTATAATAATATATCTAAATATATATAATATTTAATTATTAATATATAAAATATATTAATATAATTACTATATCGTTTATGTCAGCGAATTAATTTATCAGTCATTTCGATTCTAAGAATACAGTCAACCTATGTTAGATAATATAAGTAATTGATTTAAGTAATTTTAATGAATAAATTTTATAAAACCCATTACAAAAATCAATAATATATATACGTATTAATTATAATAGCTAATAGTTTATTCCTATTTAGTATAAGAATTTTGATAACTAAATTAAGTACAATATTTATTGTATTAATAATTAACAATAATATTCTATTTAATATTTTTATTTAAATATAATATTAATAATTAAATAAATTATTATAATAATAATATATATATTATAATTAATATTATTAATATTAATAATATTAATATATTATTATATATAATTAATATTATATTTAATATTATATAAATATTAATATTTATAATATATATATTATATTAATATTATATATTATATATTATATTAAATATAATATAATATTAGAAAGGAAAGAAAGAATTACACCCCTCCTCATACCTTCAGACAGTTGTTGTCTGTTAAGTAATTAGTTATAAAAATTATTTGATTTTAATTTATTTAGTGAATATATTTTATTAAGGTTAGACATTTGAATGTTTGATATAACGTCACTTATCGTCCAATTGAATTTATATGAGAAATCTACAATTGTCCGAAGCTGCTCATAATTGGTTAGGTGGTACCTTATGATGTTATTAAATAAAATATCGATGTAAATTGCCAATATAATTAAATTAAAAAACAATAGTTTAACATTTTTATAATGTTTTCTTTTACATATTACTTCTGCAAAAAAAAAAATATCCAGCAGACTTTTATAGATTGAAAGATAAAATGATTTGGCAATAAAGGAAAAAAAGATAAAGGAAGGAAATATTATATATATATATATATATTATATAATATTATTATATATTAATATTATAAATTTATGTATTATAATATAATTAATATATTATATATTAATATATATTATTATATTATTCATATTAATATTATATAATAATTATATTATAAATATATAATATATATAAATTATAATTATAAAAATGAAATAAATTGTTATAATTAAGAAATTATATTTTAGAACAATATAATTATTTATACAAGTTTATTTTATTAATAATATATATTAATAATAATTTACATTATATATATATATAAATTATAATAGTATTGCATAGAAAATCTGTGTCCAGTATAGTCTTTGCAGCAAATTTATCATCTCTATTAAATATCACTCTATCCGAATCAAAATTTCCCATTGATGGATGTATTTACTATATACTAATATCTTTTTTTTTTCTATTATTAATTCACAATTAACTGGTACTACTCGAGACACTTCAACCGTAATATATCACGATCTCTACGCGACGACATCCGATCCCCTGGTAATGCCTGTTCCTACCCTATTCAAAATTCTGACAACATCGTTGTACACTTCTCTCAATTCTCTACTGTGACTTTTTAAGACACTCAGATCAAATAAACCTGACATCCTACCTTCTTTGTAAAAAATTCCACTTAAAACACGACTACTTTCGTCAGTAAGCACATTCTCACCTCCGACTCCACAGGACTCACTCACCCAGCTTTTTATAGTGCACAAATGCTTAATTTTATCAGATTTATCATCCTTGAGAGATAAACTTTTTTTAAAATGCGAGTTATTAACCAGTACACTTTCTTGTTATTACAACGAATTATCCTATTCTATCAGCTCTCCCTCTCCGACACATTCTTCTTCTATCTTTAAAATCATAAATCTTACCTATATCATTCATACCCGACTCGTTCAGTTATGATCTGTTAATACCAAAAATTTGAAATTTATTAACTAATATCATCATTTTTAAAATTTTATTTTAAAATATCTCGTATTAACTTATTGAAACATAAATTCCTACATATAAACCTGTTGCAAATTATCCACATCTCAATAAATCAGACTCCCTCGAGCTTGGTTCCTAGAACTTTCGACGCAAAGAGTGTATAATTTCTTCGATCGTTAGCCTCAAATATCAAAAATTATAATAGTAATCCCCTTCTTATTCAAATCAATAACATCTTCTCATTGCCCCATCTTTCAGGTATCCTACCATGCCACCTTGTCACTCGTGTCCTCGAAACGACATTACTCCATATCTAATCATTTGAAAGCCTTTAATAGAATACTTTCTTCGCTTCGTTGTCATCTAACATTTGAAATTCTTCTAACTCTTGTCATCCTCTCTCCTCTCATACTTCTCGTCTCGTACTTCTCTCTACTCCTCTCTCTCTCACCGTCATCTCTCTCCTCTCATCTCTTCTCTCTCTCTCTCTCTTCATTCTCTCTCTTCATTCTCTCTCTTCATCACTACAAAGAAAGCATCTTTTTTCCACCTCTCTTGAAGATATATATTCTCTATGAGAGAGAGAAAAAAATGAATAATTTCTTATCCCCAAGAATTATCTTTAACACGAGTAACATATCCCGCTTCAGTACTCCAACTCAACTTGAACCTTAATTTAACAGATTTTTCAATATTTAAACCTGTACGGAAAATATGTGCCTACACTCAGAGGTATATGCACAAATGTTCAATTACAATTCCTTTTCTTAGAGAAGGGTCTTGATGAGTTCATTTTATTTATATTTCGTATTATAAAATTTTAATTTATTTCATAAAACACTTCCTTGTTAATGAGGTTCTCGGCGTACACATACAAAATAAAAAGTTACCAGAATCTCTTAGAGAGAAAATCTATGTTCAAATACTTTATATTTAAATATAACCTTTCATTTAATTGTCTTATTAAACTCAAAACTTCCTTGATAAATTTATTTGAAAAGGAAGGAAATCTTGGGCTTTTAGTTTGCCATTTTAGGATATTCAACCTCAAAATATATATAAAGAAACAGACTCTTCTGTAAGGTCAATACACTTGACTGGGAAATTTATGTAAAACATGGATGATAATTATAGTTTGAGTTCTGCTATACGTGTAGATCGTTTTGTCGCACAATTTAATATTAATCTGTATAAGCTAACGAATTTATAAGGTATTGCAGCATAAATACTTAACTCGAGCAACAATATTCTCTCCATATTGTCCCTTGGGCAGTGTATACTCCACTCTGTTTCCTGTCCTGTTCTCGAAACGACTTATCTCCTATTTATCCTTTAGACAGCTTTTCATAAAACCCTTATCTCTGCTTCGTTTGCTATTAAATCGATTGAATCTCCTCATCTACTTTCTTCATCTCTACTACCACAACGGAACTGTTACTATCTTTCACCATAACATCATGAAGCAACATTAAGTAATTCTCAAATCATTCAGCAATACAATTAAGCTTGACCCTAAGTTGCTGCCTTCATCTCATCTTCTCTCCTCTCTCAGTTCATCTTCTATACTGCTCTCGATCGCTAAATGTCTATCCTATCTCACTCTTCTCTTCTCTTCTTCCGTTCAAGATGGTCTAATCATGGCATTCTTTTCACAGACTAAGCTACTTGGACTACATAATTAGTATTCGTTCCTAGATATCATATTCAATCTCTCGCGATCTCTCTGCATTGTCTACATCTTTCTCGTACGGTCTTCACGTCTTCAAAATCTATTAATTCGTATTCAAGGTCTCTTTCATTCCACTCATCTAATTGTAAAAGTTCTCCATCTATCGTATGCTAGAATCTTCACAGTGTGTATTATTACCCCATCTTGATATCAATATCCTTAGGCATGAAAGATTTATCATTCAGTATCTACATGAATTCAATATCACATCATACTCGTTAATATATTTAGTATATGTCTTTTATTTTTATATTATTTATATCACGCTGACATGGGATCCAATATATTAAATATAATTTAGTTATTCACCATACTTCTCTAATAACTACATCAAATCAGTCAATCTATACGCTCATGTCTACTCATGTCTCTCTCTTCTATCGCTACTTCTATGCAATCTTTACTCTGTTTAGCGTCTCTACCACATCTCAACGTTTACTCTCATCCCATTGTATTTTCGGTGTACAAGCAATTCTCTAAATATTTTAAATTATTTAAACTGTAGCTATATATATATAACGGAATTATTAAGTAACTTATTCTAAATAAATTAATAAATACACACGTTGAAAGTTATTTATTATTAATTGACAAGACATAAAGACTAATACTTGAGCATATTATATATCTGTGAAAAGATAATGGCATACATTTGTAGATAGTAACATTACTATATGAGCAAAATTAGAAGATGGAAGAAATGAAGTCATATTGTTTATATTGATATTGTTGATCATGTAAAAAGAAGTTGAGTAGCCAATTAATTTATGTAATTACATAAGAGTATACAAATTCCATCATGAGTTAGTACAGATGTATTTATGTTATCCATAATTGCACAGTCAGAGTTAATATTTTATAGTAAAGTACAACATTGTGTTGGGATAATTAATAGTTAGTTTATATGGTACTAGTATATATTAATGATTAATTTAGGAAAGTACTTATATTGCATTCAAACTTAATGAGGTACTATAAATAATATTCGATCTTGTTTTGATCGACATAATAATAATTATACCTCTGGTCAATGGTCACTCACAACGTAGCGGTTCTAGCCGTATCAACATAGACTATCAAATTGGAGAATGGATACATTAAGAATATTATTGAGATGGATGATTAAGTCATATTTTGGCGCATGATCATTAAAGATAGAGCGATAATTTGATGGCATTCAGTGTATAAATCCAGCAGAGACAGGAGTACCCAATCTGGATCTTCATTTTTGAGGTTTATAGTATCACGAATCGTTGATCAGTCTGAGTAAGCAATTCTGAGAATTGATTCTAACACTACTACTTCGCATTATTCTAGACATAGTAGGCATTAAAGGAGGAATGTATTGATTACTCTAGGGAGGTCCCAATAATATCACAATACACTTTTGTTGAGTGTTTCATACTTGTACTTAATAACTTTTGTATCATGTATGGTAGTGCACGATCATACTTCACTAACTAGATTATATTTCTCACTATACTAGAGACATGATTTTCATTCTGGAAAGTTCCACAGAAATTACGAAAAATATTTTGTGGGCTATGTGAAGAGTAATCTATAGACTACTTCGATGTTCTCAGCGAAGAGTACTAGTTTGAAAGAACATAATTTGTGGTCTGATCAAGGTAGAACCATGTATGAGTGACACTACACGAGGCGAAAGCGCAGGCGCACATCACGTAGAATTTTATAGGTTGGGCAATAATGAACATGTATGAACGAGCAAGTAAACGATGAAGCACTTGGTCATAGAGGTTATTAGTGTCTGGAATGTTAAGTGGGAGGTCCTCTCATACGATTTAGTGGGGAGGGCATATGGGGGCATGCGAATCAGTTTAAGCAGTCATACACTTCAAATGGGAGGTAGACTTGATAAGGGAAGTACATACCGTAAGCTTAATAAAATTTGGAAAAAAGGCCGAAATTACATCATTCCCGAGATCGGTCTACGTTAAGCGCATAAATGGAAATATGACCAGACGTGATGATCTATGTAGTAATCGCCACATATGAGACAGGGTCTACCTTTGGCTCGTATGAGTATGTCAATACACGGCGACCTTTCCTTTTCTTCTGACAGTCTAGTCATATTGTTTAATAAAAAACAGTCCGGTAGATTTGAAATATATGTAAGAATTACGCACAAGCATTCTGCAACTTGACCATACTAACCCTCTTATTTTAACTGTGATCAGCTATGTGCGAATATTACTTATCTATTCAATATATATATATACAAACATATACTATCTCATATACTGTCCAGCACGCATATATATTATTCATCGCTACTTATATTATATATTAGTATATATATATACGTGATGATACTCAGTAATTATTGAGTAGGGAATCCTTGATATATATCGTATATAGACTTACATACAATACTAAATATCTTGAAATAATACTGTATTGTCTTGGGTGTACCGACCAAATAAATGCTATGTGCTGAAATAAGGTGGGAGCCGCCTAACCGCGTCCTCGAATGCCGCACTTGTGTGATGGATGAGATTTTCTACACTTCATATTCTGTACTATACATCCGACTCTATTAAGTCAGGATAATGTGAGGATCATCTATCATGCGGCAAGCCTCTTCTGCATCCTTAATCATCTTTGTATAGAGATACTACATCAGGACTCACAACAGACTCTTACTCGGATTACAAACAACTCGTTAATACAATGGCACAAGCTCGAAGGACTTGTGGGTGAACAGAGTCATATATTGTGAGCTATTGTAGACAATCACATAATATTAATCTGATTTAATTAATTGTTTTAACGATATCATTATTGGAGACGAGTGGGTGTAATCTTGTTTTCCTCAAGATAAGTAAAATCGCGTAGTGAGCATTTTATCCATGGGCCATATTTGTCAAATTATCCTTGGAGCACTAGAGTAGGAGCTAGATCTATAGCTTACATATCATACTTACTAATGTAAACAACTTAAGTAAATACTAGAATCTTTAATGAGGAATATCGGAGATCAGGTTGCGATATAAATTTATAATGATAATATTAATAATGTTTTAACCGTATTCTATATACTATACGTATGCTACAGATACCTTTAGAACATATATAATATGATACTAAAGTTATGCTAATATATATAAATTAATCAATATCACTTGTCCACATAGAAATACTAGTCTAAAGATTGTATATCCGAAGAAGAATTATACTAACTCGCTACACTCCGTTCACCACAACGGGAAGCGAGCTTAAGCGCGGACCGCCGACAGATCAGGCTTCGACTTTCGCGGAGCAGAAGCAAATAGATAGAAGAGAGAGTTTTTAGTTCTGTTTGGCACAAAGGTATGCCTCTCATGTATTCGAGACCAACTTAAACTTGTACGCTATGTATCATAAGCGGTGCCGAAATTAGTATCAGATTTAAACAAAATGAAAAGCTCGTGCTAGAATCTTCATCATACTTAGCTGTGATGAGAACGAGCCTGAAAAGTGAGCACTAAGAGGAGTACATTCTTTGAGCCGAAAAATAACACACTTGGAAAGTCAAAAGCTTATTTTTAGTCTCTACGGTCTCGATTAAAAAATGTAAGAAACAAAATTAAAAAAACACTATAGAATCAATTATATTTGCTGAAAATGTCAGAACGCGAGACAGCCTCCTATTTAAGAGACCCAGTCTCTTTATCATTTAGACCTTTAAACTAACGTTTCAGAAATTATCAATAGAACAGTTCATCTCCCAGACATTCATAGGGAAAAAAGAAGAGAATATATGCTTTATTTTGGAATTTAGAAAGTTTTTATTAAGACGGACCTTATGTAATAGAATTACACCCATATAGTGTGTAACACCTCACAACTCCTCATGACATCAGATTGAGGAACCCTCTTACCGCAGGCCAATGATGGCAGGAGTCCAGCGGCTCCTATTCCGCCTTAAACTCGGGAAAACTGAGGGGGTAGGACGTAAATTTTCCCCCCATCTTGGGGAGGGTCTCCGGAAGCCCCCGCTCTTGGTATTTTTGTGATTGCGCCGCCGGTAGTATTCACTCACTAACAAACCTCCGTGCCGGCTTCCCCTCTCTGTGTGGTAACCTCGCTAAAATCCCAATGAGGGTTTAGTAATGGAAACAACGTTCACCCCCCCCATTGTACGTGTTTAATCCGTTTCCGTGCATCAGATGCTCCTACCGCCCTCACCCATATGACAGTTGTATATAGATTTAGGCTGTCGTACTGACAGAGAAATTAAAATTAACATATAGTAATCATTTTAATTCCACTTCACTCTGGCCCCCTACCGAACGCAGTGAGACTGCCTTAAAACAAGAGAAATTAAAACATTCAATTTGCGACCCTATCCTATACGAACTATCTCTATATTTTTTGGTATCCTCAGATGCTATTACAATTTTTTTCTGATGCAAGAGTCTCCCGCCTCCTCAGTTATAAAGAAAATCAACATTTGTACTGCCCACGATGTATATATAGCAGCATATAATATTGTGTTCAATGTCCACGGTTTGTTTTGCGTTGGGTAAATGTAGTAGACTTGCACAAACACAGGCACTAATAAATAGATATAATCTAGCCAATATACCTAGTAAGAAAAGGCTAATACATTTATGAATTAAATCATTGATTATCTATATAATCAATATACGTACGGTAATATATATAGCATTAAGTAGCAATTATAGAATTTTAATACTATTTTATGTATGATTGTCTTAACAATATAATAATAGTAATTGAAATTACATACATACGCTACTATATCTATATTAGTCGTTATATTGCGTACATTTTACATCACTACCGCTATACTATCAATACATACATTATAAACCTGTCTACCACGGAGAGATATATAGAGTTTAGGATAACACTTGGTATGGAGGCATGAGTTAGTGCTTGTTGAATATGTCTCAGAATCATTACCTTACAGGCAAGCAATCTGCAGTGAAAGTACGTTGCGAGGTTACATATATACAGTGCCTTTTATACTTAATTGCTTGCTACTTTCTGTATAACCTACTTACACAGGTACGTTCACTTTTATCTTTTCTCTTATTTATTTTTGCACTTTTTGTTTTTGTTTACATTTGTCTTATTTTGCAAAAATCACTATTGGTCTTGCCAATCTGATTTTCCGACTGAACCAAAAGAAGGTTATCCCAGCCCTCTAAGACAAAGTGCACCCCTACTTTCTTAAATGTACGTTATAATCCTTATTCCGGACCGCCTTTTCTTAGTTGTAGGGGCGAGCTTTAATGATTTCTCCGCATGATAGATACTATAATTGAGATGTTTGGATCAGTCTTAGGGTTAAGAATAGAAGTGAGTGACCATCACTGCTAAACGAATTCAGGTCCATAATTCGCATATTCGTGTTAATCAGGCTACAGTCGACAAGCTCTACAGGAGAGAGTATTCTATTAGAGGATAGTTTCCTCATTTTCTGTTTTGGTGTTATTTTTTTCTGTTTTTGTATATGACGATCCACTCTTCGGCATCACATAGCCGCATTTCTGTGTTTTGACGCTCGTTTGACAACGCGAAAATCGTTCAAAGGGCAACACACGAGAAGCGTAACAAATAATATGTAGATGCTTGTCAGCTGCGCTCGGAATATAGTTGAGATCTGACTGAGACTGATTCGAAGAAGCTGTGAACATTATACCTATCGGGCTAAAGACTACGTAGCGATTTTTGTTCATGGAGGCTCTTACGGATTTTTTATGCTTCTCATCAACTGCGCCCATTTACTAGCAAATGAAACTAGTTCTGTATGAGAGACTTGTTGGACTTCGCACGCGCGTCTGACTTCATTATCCAAGCTATTTTGGTGGCGCGAGATACTTATGAAAAATAGTCTAAGACGTACAACGAGAAGCTAAGCTTCACAGGATAATTGCAACACAGTACCCTTGCGGTCCCGTAGGGGGGATTTTTTTCTATCTCTTTTCCTTTTTTTGTCTTTATCTTTTTTATAAATATTTATAATCGTTGGCGACTTGTATTTTTCCAACATTTGGCATCTTTCATCCTAATTCAGTGCGAGAGTTTCGCTGTTCAAGTATGATAAGGTACAAGATCTACACAATCTCTTATTTGCGTGATCTATATACAAAATATTACGAATCACCTAGTATCGATTCCCGTTTTATCCTATCAGTGTCAGGATGTTAAGTTCGAAACTCATTCTGTTCTTCAGGTAAAAGACAACTTCTCCTTTTTGATTTACAGCATGAATAAGGTAGACATCTTAAACTAATATCAAAACCAACATATACTTCACGCTTATATGGCCTCACACATGCTTTTTAATTATTCTCTCTATAACTACACCCTTTATGTATCACGTACATTGCCAAGGACTCATGACTTCTAACCGCATCAGCCTGCAATGACTAACACTATATAATTCAAATTCCTAATACATCAAAAAATATGTCTCATTCAATAAAAGAGATCATTTTCTTTACGTAGTATTCACATTATATAATCTAAATTATCATTATTTTGGCCTTATATGCTTTTTATCCACCATTCTATCGTAACTAATAAAATCGATCTTCTTCCTGAGTAGCTATAATCTATCCTCCTCATAGTAACTATCAATAACTTAGTCCCTAATCTATTGTTTTCCGCTCCACACATCACAATTATGGATATTATGCAAGAATTCCACAAATCAGAGAGAGTTGTCCGGTTAGGGAATCTACGACATTCTTCTCCAAACCTTATGATTTAACGACGTAGCATATAGATACTACACAACTTCACACTTCTCTACATCTAAAATACCTATCTATCTAATGCCCAGATTACAGAAACAACAAACAACAAATTGAAAAAACACATATATTATATCCATAACATAGTATTACACTAAAACTACTATCCTTCAATAAGATTATTTTAAAAAATCACTATTTACAATTTCATCTATAGTTCTTTTCCAGCATAAAGATACACTAACTAATAATATCATTACTACTACTTATATATAATATATTTCTTCCCCCTCAACAAAAGTAAATATTTCCCAAAATTTGAAATTTCTTAATGTCATTATTAATATTTTCTTCAAAAATTTAATTATAAAGCAATAAATTTTTTTTAACTAAGGGGTAATGAGAATATTCTGAGTTAATTAAGACCTTCGATCCTCGTTAAGCATAGTCCAGAAAATATCTAATCAGCACAGAAAATAAGCTCACTATAAAGATACTCAACTCCCTAAATTCCTCTCCAAACTTCAAGTTACACAGAGAAACCGCAGCTACAGCAGAGTAGCGGTCGACGAGTTCATACAACAAGAAAAGTCCCGACCACTCCTGAATCCGATCGTTCAATACAATCTAAAAAAGTAAAAGTATTTCAACGAAGGATACGTCAATTTCAAGGAAAAGTTTGCCGAGCATGAGCTCGTTCACTCTATACATATGAAGAAATAAAAAGGCATCCACTGTATCGGCACAAACTTTTATATACCCCTTTAGTTGAAATAACTAAATACCATCAGTTTAATATGGCTTTTTTATATATCCCCCTCATTATTCTTATACTAGGGACTTGTGCTCCAAAATGAAGCCACCACCTAATGAAGCAAGTTTTCCCGCTATATTATATATTAGTAGAATATATATATATATTAATAATAATTATAATAAATACTATTATATATATTATACTATATATATATATATATATTTACTATATAATATAATTTCTATATATACTATTATATTAAATACAGTTTAATATTAAATCTTGTTATTTGTATACTATATATATAATACTATATTATTTTTATACTTTATGATGGTAGCGGAAGAAACTAGTTTAAAAGTCAGTTATTATTGTGCACAGTCTCGACGTATCAGTAGCTCTGACATGTGCCTCACTTAATTCTGCAAATTTCATGTTTGTTTCTCGCGTTTTCTCATTCATCTCAGTCTGTGTTAGATAACGTCATATCACAAACGTGGTTTGTTCAAAATTATTGATATGGCTTATGGAGTGTATGAAATTCGACGACAGTTTTTTGTTATATTTCGTGGTGAATATACAGTGTTAAAGCAACTGCAGAGCTTATGTGTCTTCAATATAGCAATCAAGAGTGCGGATGACGGTGCGGTGCGCGGCTGCGAAGCCTGTAAATGTCGGCGGTGCGGTGCAGCTGGTGCGCACAGAGATTTTACTTTGCTAGTTGACTGTGCGATGATGCTCGTGCCGCTGTGCGAACTTTTCGTTTGGGTGCGTGTTAGGTGTCCATCTGTGCCGAAGCATTTTATGCGCTCGAGAAGATGACGGGCGCGAGGCTCGAGCGGCCTTTCAGATTCTCAATTTATAAAATTCGTATCACCTTTTGATTAGTATTTTATACTTACACTATTGTGGTTGTTTTCTTTTACTCATTATATCATCTTACAATAGTTCAATATCACCTATTAGACTTATCCTAGTCCAATCATAACAATGTTATCGCATGGTACTTCTTATTCCATTAATAGTAATATTGTGATAGTAATTGAGAGTGATATGTACTCTTAAATTAATCTGGGATATAGTTAGTATAACTTACATGTAGTTATACTATCAACATACTACGGCTATATAATATAATTTTATAAGTAAATCGAGTTTGAATTACCAGTTATATATAAATAGGCACATTCAAAGGTACACAAATAACTGATACTGATACTATTTCCACTTCTACTTGTAACCCTATTATCATATATCATTATATAATGAGTCGGCGCTAGATATGTATAGTGTATACTTTTATATCTAATTTAACTTATAGAGTTACATTTAATACTATTAAATATATTAATTTAAGAAAGGCAGTAGTCATCTAGAGTATAGAGCATTAATTTATCACTCGCGTTAATCACTCACACCTATGTATATTAATATACGTGCTACTTTATTATTTAATTAGCACTAAGTAGTACATATAAGTGTCTTAAGTGCTTAGCTAAATGTAGTATTACATGTAGTTATTAGGATGTATACGTTATATCTATTATATTAATATATACATCAGGCTATAGTTAGTAATACACTGATATCGTATATTAGCTCCATCTTAATCACTTGCTCAATCATATTATCTAATGTATATATTACTCAACTTGATAATTAATATATATTATTAAAGTATGAATTAATTTATACTATCATTTAATAATTTACCATTCTATACTATACTGTAGTTATTCCTATGATCATATGTAATTAATTAATTCATTCTATCACACTTTCAAATAATGAGCGCTTGTACGATTACCTATTAATGCACATACATATATATATACATAGACAAAATAATTTATATAGTAACTTTAATAATATTATTGATTATATTAGACTTTTCTAGTATAGTAAGCTATATAAGTACTAAATCTAATACCTACTAATATCACTTCCATTATTATAGAATTTATTAAATACAGGTATATTATATATCTTAGTATCATACTGATTTAATATGAGTAGATGTATAGTATAGTATGTAATTACTATTAATTAACATGTATATATAATTAAAAATAATATTAAATATAAATACATAATATATATATAATATATATTATTATAATAATATAAATTATATATATATTTATTTAATATTTATAATATATATATAATATAATTATTAATTATTACTATAATTATATATATATTATATTATTATAATATTATATATAATATATAATAATATACTTAATACTATATTAATATATATTATAAAGTATATATTATATATTAATATATAATATAATATTATTAATATATAATATTAATATATTAATTATATAATAATATTTTTATAGGTAAATTAATATATTAAATAATACTAATTAATATATTATTTTAATTAATTATATATAATTATTAATATAATATATATTAATATATATATATGAGTTAGAATTAAAGTATTTATAGTTAAATGTATTCCCAAATACGAAAATACTATTATTATTATTACACTTATATAATAATATATTAGTTATATATTAGATATTAATTAAATAATATTGAGATAGATAGATATTATATGATAAATATGAGTAAGGGGGGGGGGGGCCCCCGCGCCATAAGAATAATAATAATTACACATTATACATACCTAATTTAGTGTACTCGTTTATTACTATAATATAATAATTTAATATATATTGTTAATATATATAATAAATAATATTATAAGTAATATAATAGATATGATGTCTAATATAATGAATGAGTGTTATATGTATAATAAATGTATGTTATATTGGTATATAGTAAAATAATCATTATATGATAACTTATATTAATATAAATATATTATAATATATATATAATATTATTTATATATAATGAAATAAATATTTATATATATATATTAATAATGATATAAAATATAATAAAAATGCTAAAATCATAATAATAAATAATATAATATAACTGCTTAAATAGATTTAAATAAATCATATAGATAAACTAATAATTATAAATAAGTCCAATACAAGTATCATATAAAGAATTGTAGAAAATGCGTAATATAGTAGATTATCTAAAAGAGCCTTCTATTCCTCCCTTAAAACTAAAGTATCGTCTAACTACTCAGATAATAAATTACTATATTAAAGAACTTAATTTGTATAAAAAATTTTAAATATAGATATAATTATATAAAGAGTAATAAATAAAATTGATTACATTAATAAATTCTCAGCCCTATGATACCACTTAAGTATATGTGAGAGTATATATTTATTACGAAGTAAGAAACTTTTCTAAAGAGTTGATAATTACATAAAGGCAATACTAAATGACACCTGCCAGATCCGTGTTCTCCATTATGATGACATCTGTCATAATTAATTGCCATTGTTTTGAGACTTTTCGATGTAAAGTTCAAGAAGAAATCTTTAGAGAGTGCACTGAGCTGCGATTCGCTCGTAACAGAGATGACTTTCAGAAAATTAAGAGTATACTATGACCTATTCTCAGTTGCTCTGTATGGTAGGAGGTCTCTATATATGCTACATGAGATTTGGTTCGCATAAGTAAGATTGCTTATATTATATAAGACATATATAGCTGTACTTGAAGTTGTCCATAGCCGATTGAATGTGAGTGACAACAATAATACAGTGAAAATCATGTCATACGAAACGTAAGTGACAGAACAAATGTATGATCATCATTGAGCACCAAAAAACTGGCTAAAGTTGGTAAACGATTTATGAAGATTATCGAAATATCTGAACGTCACATTAATTGAGCTGCTCACAATAAAAACTAATTTTATGCTCCATAATATGTATAAATATTTTAATTCAAGATTTACTTTTGTTCGTAAGGAACAAAAATAAAATAACTCACCTAATGTGCGTAGTTGAAATGTATATCTAATTGATAAAGATTAGGGTAAGATATTAGTGTGACTCGATATGAACTAAGTTGATATGAATCTCTAGAGTAATCGTGTATATCAAAGAACAACAAATATATGAGATTAAAACGAAATGGATTGGTTTATAGATGGATCGTCTTGTTCTTGTCGAGAGTGTGATTCTACTTTTCTCTAATGTTTCTAATACTCTTATTCACATACAAAGATCACCAGGATGATAGTCGAGGAGGAGCAGGCGTATAAAAAGTCGTAAGAGTAACTTCACAATTGAACGAAGACAGATAACCTGTCAGCTAATTATCTAGAATATTGCTTCTTACCTTTATATTTTGATTATATTTAGATAGGTGACCACATATTATTGAGAGAGTTCAAACAGCACACCATGTTTTCTATAAAAGTAAAATCAGAAACTTCGCAGGAATGATGACGTATTATTTGACAAAAGAAGACTCTACGAGAGTGAATCACAAGTAGTAATTAGAACAATGGAAGACAATATGTCGCTAGAAACTAGCAGACAATTGAAATATTTACAGCACAATGTGACGCGCGACCACTCAATCATTTTTTAAGGTCAAGTGCAGCTCACGAGCGCTACGACCACTAAGATAATTCAGACCTCTGGCCCCACATCTTGTCAATCCTGACTCGACCAGTCAGGACAGTTATAAGTTCTCTCAAACGATATGAGGGCTTAGAGAAGAGACATGACCTCACGAGGATTACCTAGAGACGAAACACTATTCTGACCGTTGGAGATTATCGAATCTTTGAAATTGCAAAACTAGCACAGACGTCATCTATTAGACAGTTAGTAATAAACTTCTAGAATCAGGATCTGGATATAACAACATATATATATTATATGTATATGAATTGAAAAGATTCTGTTGTAGGATGATATCATATATATATACACTAACATACATCTAGCTATTACATGACTATCAGTATAATAGATATTATACTTTATCACATAACCAGTCGGCTGAGCCTAAATTACCTATATTAATAAAATAAGTATATAAATATCTTCAATATATCAATAAATTAAATCCATCCCGTCTCGTGTACTATATAGTAGTAGTATATAATATATATATTATATCTATGATACTAATAGGTATATAATATACTACGCTGAAGGTTACCTGTCATAGGAGATTTATAAATATATATAATCAGTATATTAATAATAAATATACTAAGATATTATCATATATTATTATAATATATAATAATTTAATATATATATTACTTATAATTATATATAATAGTATATATGTATTATATATATTAATCATATACTATAATATACTATTATATAATATATTATTAATACATATTAGTATTCTAAATATATTATATAATATATATAATTAGATAGTAATATATATATTATATAGTATATGATTATATATTACTCTAATATATAATATGATATATATAATTATATATATATATATATAATTAGATATTATATATAATATTATATTAATATATATTAATTATATAATATAAATATTATTCATAATAATATATCATAAATTAAATACTACTATATATAATATATAGTATATAACTCATATATATATTATAATAAATCATTATATATGTATTATATTTATATATATACTATATACTATATATAATATATATATATATAAATGGTTAATATATATATATATTAATATATAGCTATATATAATATATACTGATATAATTAACTAATATATATATATATATATATATACTATAATATACTAATATATATATCACTATAATATATATAATCAAGTAGTATATACTTAATATATATAGATATTAACAGCATTAATTAACCTATATATAATTATGTCTATATATATATATTTATATAATATATAATATTATAATTATTATATATAAATATTATTATATATATATAATATATATATATATATAATATAGATAATATATAAATATACTTATATATATTATATATATATTACCGACATATTTTAAATTGAATCAGTGAAAGGCCTGGCACCCTGCGCCGCAACCGCAAAACCAAAAAGCTTCGCCAACGGCGCACCGACACCGCACCAAAAGCTTGCACCGCGCACCCGCACCCCTTCACCGACCAGTAACTTAAAAAAATTCTCGCACCGCGCAACCGCACCCGCACCGCCATTTACAGCTCGCACCGGACCGCAACCGCACGCACCGGTGCGTTTGCCCCACCTACTCTGCAGTTGCTTTAACACTGTAATTCCACAAATAATCAAACTGTCTGTCGAATTATACACTTCCTGAAGCCATATCATAACTTGGAAAACACGGTTGTGAATAGACGAACCTCTAACACAGCGAGATTAAATGAGAAAACAGCCGAGAAACAACATTGATATTCGAGCATCCAAGTTTATGGCAGCACAGTGGTTCAAGACGCTTTTAATCAGCTTCAGCTGCACATAATAACTGACTTTTTAAAAAAAATGCTAAAAAATAACATCATAAATATAAAAATAATAATATTATAATATTATATATATAATATATATAATATATATTATACTATATACATATATACTACTTAAGTATATAATAATTATATATTAACCAAAATTATGGTGCTTTAATATCTATATATACTATATATTATATATATATATAAATCTATATATTATATAATAACTATATAGGGAAAACTTGCTAAGTTGGTGGCTTCTTTGAGAGCATAGTCACGCATATATTAAGATAATGATGAGGGGGTTTAAAAAGCGCATATTTAAAAGCGCATGTTTTATTTTTCAACAATAAAGGTAATAAAAGTTGCCCGACAGGTGAGATACTCTTATTTTTCCCTTATAAGTAGAGTGAGCAGTCACGGACCTTCTGCAATTGACTTCCTTGTTGAATTTTTCTTTTATGGAATTCTTGGAGATCGAGATTCAGAGTGGCGACTTTTCCTGAATTCTGACTGCTTTGCTAAGGCCTGCGTTTTCTATTGTAACTTGAAGTTCTGGAGGAGGGAGTTAGGAGTGAGTATCTTTAAACGTGAGTCCTTTTATTCTTCTGCATTAATTTTCTGCCTATCTAACGAGATCAGGCCTTTATTACAATATTCTCATCGGCACTTAATTTAAAAATTTTTGCTTATAATTTTGACATAAATCGACATAAATATAATTTCAAATTTCTGAAAAGATAAAAGAGGGGGGGAATAATACTATATTAATATATCAATAATAATCCTTATAATTAATAATTATTAATATATATACTATATATATTATATAATATATTAATATAGTAAATACAATATAACTATAATTTTACTACTACAATAATAATATATATAACTATAATATGTGTTGTTGTGTGTGTGCGTGTGTTTGTGTGTGTGTGTTTGTGTTGTGTAACATTAATGTTTATTTTAAATATGCTGTAAATATAAAAATAATAATGTGCTTGCGTTTGAATGAAGTTGGATTCGTTATAAATTGGAAAACGAACGTATTTAAAAAATCCCTGCTAAATCAAAAGAGAATTTTGCGATTTGAAGTAAATCCTGACGTCTAGGATTTTTCCAATAAGTGTTTTTTCATGAAACGAAAATTCGTAGAGATCAGTTGGAAATGATCAAACAGTTTTTTGGTCGCAAACCTTTGCTACTGGTGCTTAAGCCTATAGCAGCCAGAGTAATGCAAAGGATCCTAGGCCGAAAGAGGCTGCTTCAACAGCGCAACGACTAGATAAGTTGCTGTTTCCTTACGTCCTTCAACGTAAAACGAAGCCATTACGAAAGACTAAAAAAAAAAAAAACCAAAACAAAAACAACAACAAAACTTATCCTGTCAAGTGAATGAACACGAAGAGAAGATAACTACCACACTCTTCACTACATAATCAGCGAATTAGCGAATAACTAGCGTAATACAGAGCTTTCTAGGGTGAAAGAGGCTGTTTCAACAGCGAAAAAAAAAAAAAAAAAAAAAAAAAAAAAAAAAAAAAAAACTACCTGTGAAGTGGAAGAACAAGAAGTAAAGATAATTACAACACTTACTTCATTATATAATTATATATATATATATATATATTATATTGACATAAATTATATATAATATTAATAATATATATAATTATATATATAATATTTATATATAATATTATAATATATATAATAATCAGTATTATTATATATATATATATATATATATATATATATATATATATATATATATATATTAATATAATATATATAGTATTATATATATATATATATTATATATGGAAAAAGTTAATTAACGCGCCACACGGAGCGGGAAGCCGGATCAAAAAAAAAATTTCACATATAGCATCTATGATACATAAATAGATGTTCTAGGGTCCGAATAATTTTTTTTTTTTTTTAAAACTCTGTTAAAGAGGTGAAATATATTATGAATTATTTGGTGCAAATTTCCATTATTAGGGGGTCGAGCACGACGGATGAACCAGGGGGGACGTTTTCCCATACCCGTAGGGAGGGGCGGAGGAATCCCCGCCGACACAAAAAATACCAAAAGAGCGGGGGTTCCGGAGACCACCCCCGGAGGGGGAAATAGTTCCTACCCCGTAGTTTTCCCGGAAGGCCGAGAGACCCCGACTCTGCCACGGTGCGGTACACCCTTGGGGTATTCTATAGTTAAAAAAACAAACAAAATATACTAGAAAGTCTATTTATATTAACGAGTAACGTATATAAGGTCTTAAATAGGCTTTCCCCTAAAACAAATAATTTTTAACAATATTTTTTTTTCTTACATTTTCCTAACTAAAATTTTAAACCAGGATTCCAAAAATTATCTTTTTCGCTGTAGCTATTGTATGTCTTTGAGATTTTTTTTTTTTTTTACATTTGCCCCTAAAACGTCCTATTTAGTACCTAGAGGCTACCTGTGACCAAAAAAATTTTTTTTGAACTCCGAGCTCTTGTTCGTTCGCCGTGTCTTTTACTATATAATATATTAATATAATATATACTATATCTAATATATATATAAATATATATATATATAATATTATAATATTATATTATAATATAATATATATACTATATACTATATATATATATATATATATATAATATATATATAGCCTGGTAATTTGACAAAGGTAGCAACACAATTACTGAAAGATTACCCTAATAAATCTAAACAAATAAAATTTATTTTTACACAAATGACCCCACAAGTCCGGTATTACGAGTGTGAATCGTAAGAGTGCGTTGAGTCCTTTTAATATCTAAAAGGAAAGATCAGAAGCCTCTGAGAAAGAATGATACAATTGAAGTCACAAATGGGATGTCAAAATGAAAATGCATAAACAAGATAGCAAGAAAGCCCATGGACATTTCTCTGAAACGATGTGTGCCAGATATATATTTGGCGTGCTACAAACGCATGTAAACTATGTGGGATTTGTCTTCTTATGTAACTTATTTGCTTAAACATTTCATAAGCTTTTACATATGTTATAAATGTCCTCTTACGAATGCAGTATGTCTTTGCATATAATAACTTCATATGTTTAAATTTATTTGTTAAATAATATATATAGCTAAAAGGAAAATAATAATTTAGAGAATGCTTGACACGAAAAAATAAACCCCAAATGGAGAAGAAGGGGAAGGAGAGGAGAGAAGAGAGGAGAGAGAGAGATGAGGAGAGAGAGAGACGAAGAGAGAGGAGAAGAGAGAGAGAGAGAGAGAGAGTAGAGAAGAGAGATAATAATAAATAAGAGAAAGAAAACAGAGAGAGAGAAGAGATGAGTGAAGAGAGAGAGAGGGGGAGAGAGAGGAGAGAGAAGGAGAGAGAGAGAGAGAGAGAGAGAGAGAGAGAGAGAGAGAGAGAGAGAGAGAGAGAGAGAACGAATACTAAATATATTGTCCATGTCTGGAAAAACAGAGAGAGAGAGAGAGAGAGAGAGAGAGAGAGAGAGAGAGAGAGAGAGAGAGAGAGAGAGAGAGAGAGAGAGAGAGAGAGAGAGAGAGAGAGAGAGAGAGAGAGAGAATTCAAGTTATGCAACACAAGAAAGGTTTATGAAAGCTTCAAAAGATAAATAGGAATAAGTCGTCGAGGAACAGGACAGGAAACAAGTGGAAACACTGCAAGAAATATGGAGAGTATGATCAAAGGATACTTAAATTTTTAGTATTGAGCGAAACGATCGAGAAATATTTAGCCTTCCGTCAATGTAACCTACAGAAGAGTCTGTTCTAAATATATATTTTTGAAAATGGCAAATAAAAGCAATAACATTTATCAAGGAGTTTTGGTTAAAAATTAATACATTATTTTAAATAAAATATTAAAAT
>JABUQX010039473.1:30000-47074 GCA_015478945.1 Trachelipus rathkii
GCTAATTTATTCCCAGAGAGTCTCCGTATTTTGGCATATACGGGAGAAACATTCCTCTATGTTCTATGAAACACCCGTGAATTAGTAGGAGAAACTTATAAAGGATTTACGGTTGATGTTAATGACGGAAATTGATTCCAAGAAAAAAAAATAGCCATTGAACGTTCTACTTTGTCTTCTTTCAAAATTCTAATTCTTTACCGTCAAACTAATTAATTACTCAGTCTTAACGGCTGCAATTGAAGAGAAACAATAGGCTTCAACTTATTTGCATAGAAATTAAATACTTTCCTCTTCAAACAGGCAACCTTTCAGCTTCTTCATCACATCATTTTTACATAGGAAAGAAAGCTCGGCAAATTACTTTTACATTATTTATAAATTTTTGTTCATTATCAATAATATGACGAAAGACTACAAAGTAGGATGGACCAAGACAATGTTATGAACTCTAAAGCATTTAAAATGTTTGAATTTTTTATATAACTTTTAATAGCTTCTTTACCAATAAATGTTACTCATCAAAATTTCTGACATTCGAAAGCACACATACACAAACACATACACACACACCTACTCGTATATATATATATATATATATATTATATATATATAGTACATATTTTTAATATATATATATATATATATATATATATATATATATATATATATATATATATATTTATTTTTTTTTATATATCTATTATTTTTTATATAAAATATTTATTATATTTATATATATATATATATATATGTATATACTAATATATATATATAGTATTATAATATAATATATATATTATATATATATACTATATATATATATGAGGAAATATATATATATTATATATAATACTATAATAATATATATATTATATATATATATATAGTATAGTTATATATATATATATATAATATATAATATATAATACTTAATACTATATATATATAATAATAATATATATCAATATATGAAAAGCATATTCTTTTTTTCTCACGAGCCGGGTCTATTTTGCAACATCATTTTCATTCAATTGCAAAGATACCTTTTTCATTAAAAATAGTTAAATAATTTTTAATTCAAATGCTCAAGCAATTCTCTCATTTTCGAAATTTTCAAACCCACGTGTTCGATACAATAACAAACCGCCCGAAAAGCCAACAATTTTATTTTCAATATTTTTGTTTTTTTATTTTTCTAACCCAATTTTCATTAGATTTTCTTCATTCATATACCGTTTTGTTCGTTACATAAAAACACATTCATTAAACTTATTCTTTAAGAAATCAAACGATCTCTAAAAGAAAATTAAAATTTGATGAATCCAGTGTTGAAATTGAGAAAGCCATTCTTAATGCTCTTCCAGCCACGTTTTCATCATAAAAGTAATTTCATTAATAAAGATGTTTATAGTGCACAATTTTAATTGACAAAACTTTTCACTAATTTAATTTCGATATTTTAAATTACTACATTTACAGTTTTAAAGGAATTAGAAAAATTACTAATAATTTTTTTTATGGCTGGCTTCGGAGATTTTTTTTTTCAAGCCAACATTTCATTCTTAGGAAATTAGTTTTTTTTACGCTAGTAAATCAATTTTTATTTTTCCAACGTAAATCATATATCAATTTGTTTGTCTTTTTATAACGGATATTTTGAGATGAACATTTCAACTTTTCTTCAAGTTTTTCTTGATCTTCGAAAAATACTTGAAGTAAGGTTTTCATTATCTAAATAATGCATTTTCAGCCAGCATTTATCTGGGCTTGACTTTTTCACGTCATGTTCCAATAATTATAAAACAAAAATGTTACAACTGTTTAGAATTAAAATCTTTCTGAAATAACAATAAACGTTTATTTTTTTTAATGGATTTAACTTTGAACCAAGTACACAATATTTTTTTATCAATTTTTATCGCTTATCAATTTCTGATTTATTTAAAAAGAGTTTAACTCGGAGCATTCATTGAAATTCAAACCGTTTTTCGATTCATACCCCAATCAGCCGATACCAGCCAGTCGGTTTCTGGAAGTGATCTGTGGAAGGTTGTTTGATTTCGTGCATGGAATTATTGTGAAATTGCTAAAATTTGGGAGGAATAAAGTGAAAAAAAATTATTATTTTCAAATTTTTTTTGTGCTATAAATAAAAAAAATTACAGTGTTGTGCCGGTCATTTTTTTTATACCGAGTTAATTTTTGGTAAGCAATTCTTATTTTTTTTCTTATTTTGCACGAATAATATTAACAAGTGCACGTGCTTCTTAGACCTAACATACGCTAGAGAAAAGCCTGAATAATAAAAATGATAATTATAATAATGATTATAATAGCAATGGTAATAAGATTCATATTAAAAATATTAATAAAGATAATAATAATAATATTATTTATAAAAATATTTTTTAATAATTATAATAAGAAAAAAATTATAATAATAATGGTAATAAGAAATAATATTAATTATAAAAAAAAAATATTTTTAATAATAATTATAATAATAACTACATAAATAATTTTTTTAAAATTAATATTTATATTAAAATTAAAGATTAATAAAAAAAAATTATTAACAATAATAATTTTAATAATAATAATTAGAATAATAATTTTTAATGGAAATAATACTAATAATAATTTTAATAAAAATAATAATAAAATTAATAAATAAATATTAATTATAAAATTATTTTTTTTATAATTATAATAAGAAAATAATTATAATAATAATAGTATTGATAATAATATTAATTATAAAAAAAAAAAAAAAAAAATTTTAATAATAATTTTAATAATAACTATATAAATAATTATAATAATATTAATAATAGTTGTATTAAAAAAATAATATTAATAAAAATATTAACAATAATAATTTTTTTTAATAGTAATAAGAATTATGAAAATTTTAATAATAATTAGAATACCTATAATAATCATAATAAAAGTTATAATAATCATAATAAGAGTTATAATAAAAATAATAATATTTATATGAAATAATAATCATAATTATATTAAAATTACTATTGATAATAATAATAATTAAAATATAATTATAATAATAATGATTGTAAAAATAATAATCAAAATAAAGTATAATTATAATAATTATGATAATAGTTATTAAAATTGGAATGCGAATCGAGAGCTTAAAATATTTCGTAATGAAAGTTTGCGCTTGAATATGCTTTTGGTTTCAAATTCGTATGCATTTCAATTATAACTCTTTGCCAAACTATATTTATCCTTAAAAGATGTTATGTGTTTTAAATTGTAAATATTGGAATCGTGAACCGTAATACTTTTGAGGAACTTAAATAGCTGGAGTTGATATGCTGGAATCATTATTCAAAATCAAGGTTTTTTCGTTTGAAACCTCGTGCTGTTAAGTCGCTAATCGAACTCGTCCTGTAAAAAAAGTTTATTAATTTCTGTCGTTCGAAAGAAGTGGATGCTTTTAAATAGAACTCCCTTCCTACTTTTGTTAAGTGTTAGTTATAAAAAAGTGTTAAATCGTATGATCACTAAGGCCTTATAAACCGTGATTAAATGTAACTTCATCAAGTGCATTGTAACGCTTTTTATTTTCATTTAACTAACGCTTAATCTTCAAGTCAACTTTATCTTCGTAAATTAATAGTCAATCGATGCGTAAAGGAATTATTTACTACCTATACTAAGAGGCCGGTGGTATTAACTAATTACACCGGTGTTGAAACTAACAATTTCAAATTCCTTTTGGACTAATTGGATAAGAAGTTTCAGTTTATCAACAAGTAAGTTTGTTACGTTCCTTTTTTTATAGGTTGATAATTCCATTTATTTGTGCATTGAAACACATAACATTTATCAATTCAAAGTTTACTGTCGTAAATTTATTATTCTTAACTCGAATATAATAACTACGTTGGTATTAAGGTTGTATCTGTAAATATTCTACTTGCATAGATACAATTTTAATAATTTTTGAAATTGTTAGTTAATGTTTGCAATTTTTGAACTTGCTAGTTAATTTTTGAAGTTCGTTTCAATATTTCGTAAGAATCAATTTTTTGGAGATTTGTTCATATGTGTGTAAAAATTATTTTTTGGATTTTTTTTTTTTGATTTCTTTCTTTGCCGCACTGTATATTTTGAGCCTCAATTTTACCGCATTCTTTTTAATTTTTAAGAGGCATGGTAGCCTTTGAGTTAACTTTATTGTATACTTTTTAAGCTGCCTGGTAGAATTCTTGTGCTTACTCTTTTACCTTAGTTTTCATTTAGGCCGCACGGTAATTCTAGAGCTAACTTTATTTAATTTATTTTAAGCTGCACTTTGTTTTCCATTCTCACGCTGTATGGTATTTTAGAGCTAACTTTATCGCATTTTTTTTAACAACCACCTTTTCCTCATTTTCACTGTAGATTTTAGAGCTAACTTTATCGTAATTTATTTTAAGTTGCACTTTGTTTTTCATTCTTACGCTGTATGGTATTTTAGAGCTACCTTTAGCGCATTTTTTTTAACAACCACCTTTTTCTTATTTTACCATTTTTTAACATAGCCTTAAAACTCGGCATGCATCAATTATGTTTTGTTTATTTGAATATATTAATTTTTAAATTTTTTTATTAATGTTTCATAATTTTTGAAAAAAAAAAAGATGATTTATTTGTTATTAATCTTTTTATTATTAATCTTTTTATTATTACTTCACGCCTTGGGGTCACTTATTTATGTAGTTTCTTTTATTTTATTTTTTCACCAGGCGTGGTGTATAGGGATAAATTCCCACTTCTGATATAGATGCGAAATAAACACGTTGTACTTACAAGAGCTTGAATTATTTTATCCTACAAAAAAATTAGGAGAAAAGTGGCGCGTCCCTTGCCATTCCTGGCATTACACCAACGCCATTATTAATTTCGGTAGAAGAGCGATAGGTGAAGTTCGCATTTACGGTACGTGAAATATTCTTTATTCTTAACTTGCACTTGCACATTCATTTTCTATTTAACCGGAGAATACGGTAGGCTTCTCCAAACATACTGCCACAAAATCACTGGCAATTCATTTTATATCGATTGCCACGTTCATCATTAAATAACAAGACCATCACAAGATAGTAAGTGATGCCAGTCTTAACTTCTCCGTCCGGAAACATTCTATATGACGAAGAAAACGTTTCCAAATCATAAAATGCAATTAAGGCATTTCCAGAAGACTGAGTGTAGTCCTCATCAGTCTCCTTCCTTCGAGCCAAACCATATTGCTCGAACCTCATGTTACAATAGGAGAAGAGTCCTAACTTACTCTTCTCATTCTTATGGAAGACTTCCATACAATCAGGGTCCACCTGACGACTACAATTTTTACGAATGTAACTCCAATTACCAAAATAAACGAAGAGCCAAGACAATCTTCAACCATTTTTCCAATCATGATGATTCCTCCCGAGAGTGGAGAATTTCCCAACCATTAAATAGTTATTGCCCGGTGATCGCCCGAGAGCTCACCAGCAATATCTTCACCAGGCTCACCGACAAGGTCAAGCCCCAAACTACCACAACTATGGAGGAAAACGAAGAGCACCTGACGCTCTCATGCCTCCCCAATTGAGAAATTTTGAGAACTCCTTTGACAATTCGGAAGTCACGGGAACCTTTTTAGAGAAGAGTGACCAGAGCAAGTCCAATTCTGACTCCCTCCAACGAACCAGTGATTTCCCTAGTGTTTCTCAACTAATGTTTTCTCCTCCACCTCCTTCCTCCTTTGATAATTGTATTAAAAATTCCAACGATTCACCCTCCGAGTCTAGTGATAAAGTGAAAGAAAAGTTTAATAAAAATTTAATTAATAAAGTGAAAGAAAATTCTAATTATGATTTCGATAACGTAAAAATAAATAAGCAAATTATTAAATTTTTTAAATTAGGCAATTTCAATAAAAGTGTACACACCATAAGAGATGATAAGAATTCTCAAATACACCCCACGTTAGGTACACTAAATATAAAGAATTTTGTTCCGGATAATACCAATATCCGAGGTTGTACCAATGTTAACATTGGTACTAACTTACTTAGCTTGCAAAACACCTTTAGTACAACACAGGTGAATGGGCTAAAACCCAATAGTGAAAATTATGTAAATAAATGTGATAACGGTGATGGCACCCACATTTATCCTTCCATTACTTTTGATAGTTGGGCTAATGACCGATTAGCCCAACACAAAAATGTTAAACAGATTGTGGGCAATGATGTTAATTATGTTTTTAGGGAAAAACAAAGGGTTAACACTAATTCTACCACTTGTTCTGATACAAAAAACACAGGTGTATTAAATGATGTAAATTATAATTTTAAGGTAAAACAAAGGGTTAACACTAATCCTACCACTTGTTCTGATACAAAAAACACAGGTATTTTAAATAATGTTTTTCCTACACCATCTCCTCTCCCCCATTCAGTAGATAGTATTCCTACTATGCTTACCTTACCTCCGCAACCTATGCCTAACACTCTACCTACTCCTAATCCTATACCTAACATCCTACCTACTCCTACCAATTTGCCTAATCCTATGCCTAACATCCTACCTACTCCTACCAATATGGCTAACCCTATGCCTAACATCCTACCTACTCCTAATCCTATGCCTAACATCCTACCTACTCCTACCAATATGGCTAACCCTATGCCTAACACTCTTCCTACTCCTTCCAATTTGCCTAAACCTATGCCTAACACTCTAAATACTCCTACCACTAGGCCTAACACTATGTTTACTACCATACCTACTCCTACCACTATGACTAACGCTATGTTTACTACTATAGCTACTCCTACCACTATGCCTAACGCTATGTTTACTACTATAGCTACTCCTACCAATATGCCTAACGCTATGTTCGCTACCATAACTACTCCTAACAATATGCCTAACTCTATGCTTACTACTGTAACTACGACTAACAATTCTCACAATGCTCTACCTACGCCTAACAGCTTCCAAAATGCTATAGCTACGCCTAACGATTCTCAAAATGCTATACCTACGCCTAACAATTTCCAAAGTACTATACCTAACCATTTTGAAAATACTATGCCTAATCATATTCCTATGCCTAACAGCTTCCAAAGTACTATGCCTAACCCTCAACCTATACCTAACATTAGTAGTTATACAACTAATCCTAACAATCCTACGCCTACTGCTGACCTATTAAACCTTTTTGATCCTATTAATATACCTAAGGAACCTATGCACCCGGTGCAGGATACAATAACTTCCGATTCTATGCTTACTGCAGATCTACTTAACTTTTTCGATCCTTATACTGTCTCTACTATACACTCTACTTCGGTGACAGACAGCAATGACTTTTCTAACCCTATGATCCTTTAAACAGCCCTCTCTGCTACAATCATGAAAGAAGCTAATCCCAAGTAGTACGACAATAACAAGCATCCGCTAAACGCACAGTGTCAAAAATAGCGACTCCTTTCGAAGCTTGATGCAAAATAACGGCAATCCGCGATTGTAACGAACGATGATAAAAATTACTCCAAATTATAAATGCCGCCCAACTCCGAGTAACGACTTAACACTCTGCTCCATCGAGATACCATTACCTCCCATTCCTCCTTACTCCTCCTCCTACTACTACTACTACCACTATTACTAGTCCTTCCTATCAAAGTTCTCAACCTCTACTAATTCCATCTCAAGATATTACTTTATCTTCCGCTTTTACTAATGATAGCCAAATCCTATTAAATAATGCCCACAAAGCAAATCCGCTAATAGGACCCGCGTATATTTTAAAAGCTAATATAAATTACAAAAACTACATATTAGAAGACAGAGAACTTATTTTAGATAGCGGTAGTAACAGTAGCCTCTGTAGGTACTCTTTCATTTGCGAAATGGAAGAGACATTTAACATAAACATACCATTAAAACCCACAGAAATTACACTACGTTCTATTACGGGTTCAGAATTTTACCAAATGGGTACAATAATTTTTGACTTAACTTTACATGGAGAAACCATACCAGTTAACTTTATAGTCATATGTGACAATCTTTGTGGTTTTAGTACACCTTTCTTACTAGGTACAAATTTCCTAAATAACCCAAGAATAAACTTACAAACACAACAAAATACAATTGAAGTAACAACAAATAACCTTACTATCCCCATACCACTTACCCACCAATACCCTTCCAAAAAGAAATCCCCCAGCATACATGCTAAACATACAGAGGTAAACCATACAGAGACTATGCCCCTCTACTCCGACGACATTTCTACTCCTAACAATCTTTTAATTGATACTGACGTTTCCTATAATTTATCTACTTTAGAAGACACAGAAATAGCTCCTTATTCTAAATACACTCTTTCTGTTAAAGCTTCTTCCCCCGCTCATACTTCTCCTCCTGACAATTTTATTCTGTCTACAGAGAACACTTATATCAGAAACTTTCTTTTTGCTGGAAGTGTACTGAGTTCGGCCTCCGACGGCCAAGTTCTCTTGGACATAATAAATATGAGCGCTTCTTTCACAATTCCTTCCTCAACAATACCGTCTAACCAAGGATATCCTATCATAGTTCTTAGACGAACCCCTCCAAGTCCATGCTAAATTCTGGCAACTTCTTCAAAGGCTTGAACTCCAATCAACTCAAGAAATACTTTCAAAAACTCGGTCCAGGAATCTTTACCAAAAATAATGAAGATTGCTGTACCCACATTACAAAATCCGGCCATCAGTTAGAAAACTTATTATCTGTTGACGACTTACACAGAGATGTAATACCGCTTAGAAGAAGATGAAGTCCCCACTTTGTCCGTTTAAATAAATTTCATACAACTTAAAGAAACGCTTTCTCAAAGGTAACTGTAAATCGACCACATAACCGCCCTCCCCCATAAATATTGACCCAGATAGACATTGGTCAAGTCCGCCCAACAAAAGGGTAACATCCGCTCCAATCAGTAGTCCCGCATTCGAGCCTCTGCTCGTCATTCCCAAAAGAAAAACCCTCAACTCCAACGAATTGTGGTCCGATTACAGGCAAATTAACGCACATACGGTGTAAGACGCTCCCCCTGACCTTGTATTCGCATGAACATCCTCCTCTAACGCTGGAAATCCAAATATTTATCAAGCAGTCTCGATCTCTCGACGCTCGTACCATGTGTCTGGAATCGGAGGAAGAGACACAACCGCGTACTACAGCCTTACGCAACCGCGAGGTCAGTTGCACCTTCAAGACTCAATTTTGGTTTGTCCAACGCACCCCCAGTGTTCGCAAGGACAATGGAAATGGTGTTGTCTCACCTCCTAGGTGACGCATGCAGAGTCTTCTTGGACGATGTCTTAATACTTGGGGAAACATTAAAAGAACATTTCGGTAACTTAGAAAAGGTTTTCCAATCTTTTAGAAAAAATAAGATGAAAATTAAACTTGCTAAATGTAAGTTTCTCCGAAACAGCCTCCTTTTTCTGGGTTTTAAAATTTCCCAAGACGGAATCTCACCTGACCCCATAAAACTCCAGACTCTTACTACATTCAAACCTCCTACTAACGTAGCAGAAACCAGATCTTTGCTTGGTTTCCTGAACTACTTTAATCACTTGATAGACTCCTACTCCGTCCTTGCCAAACCTATAACAAAATTGCTACAAAAGAATGCAACATTTTTCTGGGGACCCGAGCAACAAAGAGCTTTTCTTATCTTAAAACATAAGTTGTTACTCCAACCCCAATTAAGATTTCCCTGATTACTCCAAGGAATTTTTTATCAACACTGATGCCTCTAACCTAGGGCTCGGTGCTGTCCTATACCAATTAGACGAAAATGGCAAAGAGAAGCCATTATCCTTTATTTCGAGAGCACTAAACAAATCCGAAGCTAACTATAAAACTATCGAGCAAGAAGCATTGGCTATAGTCTTTGCGTTGCAAAAATTTAAGAATACCGTATTCGGTTATCCGCTTACAATTATCACGGATAACCAACCGTTGATTCACCTCATACGTCATAAACAACTTACAGGACGTTTAGAAAGATGGAATTTATTTATAGCACATTTTAATCCAACAATTATTTACAAACAAGGCAAACTAAATATTATTCCGGACTATTTAAGTAGAAATCCTCCTCCTCCTTGTTCTTATTCTTTTGCACAAAATACCGTACTTCTTACTGGAACTATCCCTTTGACTAAAGAAAATATTGTAAATGAACAAAAGACATGTAAACGCCTTAAAACCCTCTATGAATATGCAAAACCCATCATCTCTCATAACAAACCTCTTTCCGAACAAGACACCCTTGCTGACACATACCCCCACGTTCTAATCGATGACATTTTGCATTATGCAACACAGTCTGGACGTTTCCTTATCCAAGTACCGGACACATTAATCCACTCCGTCATTGAACACTCCCATGCTTCCTTAGCAGCGGGACACTGCGGAACGCAGAGAACCGAATTTAGAATTCGAGAACGTTACATTTTCCCCAAATTACATACACTTACAAATGATTATTGTACTACATGTCCTTCCTGCCAAAACATTAAGGGTAATACTCCCAAAAACGCCCCCATAAAAGCATACCCCCTCCCCTATGAACCTTTTTCCAGAGTCCACCTAGACATTTTAGGACCTTTACCACAATGCAAAATTACACAATGTAAATATATCCTTTGCATGAAAGACTCTCTTACTAGGTATGTTGAACTTGTCCCCCTAAAACAACATACTACCAAAGACATTGCACAGGCTATCCTAGAGAGGATAATCTGTCGCCATTCTACTCCAGAGGTAATTATTTCCGATCGAGCACCGGAACTAACCTCCCAACTTTTTAAAGAGATATGTGCCCAATGGCGAATAAAGGCAGTTAACATAGTTGTGCGACACGCCCAGAGTAATGCATTGGTTGAAAAAGAAAATCATAAGATAAGCAATTATCTACGACACTATGTCAACACCAATCATAATGACTGGGGTCAATACATTCCATTCACACAAACTGCCATAAATTCAACTTACCATTCCGCCATCGGTACTTCCCCACACTTCCTCCTTTACACTTACAATAAACGTCTTCCTTGGGACCTTCCAAACTATTCATCCCCTTTTACTTCTACACAACCACCCCGTAAGTACATAAATGATTATGTTGACGAAATAGCCGAGCGAGCCCACTTAATTAGAGACCAAGCTCGCGAACATTTACAAGCAGAAACAGAAAAACAAATCCTAAAACAACTACCTAAATCTTGTACTATCCAAATGAAAATAGGCGATTTAGTTCACATCTTGAACGTCTTAAAGCCTAAACAAACCCCCAAACTTGCCCAAAAATGGACAGGTCCTTATAGAATCCTACAGTTTGTTCCTTATAACAAACTGTTACTCCAATGTCTAAATTCCTCAAAATCTTTTATTGTCCACAGGGATAATGTAAAAATATCTAAAGTTACAAATAATTTCCAACCCCTTCCCCAACAACAACCCCACGGCGACCTACATACAAAAACAAGACCTCCTCCAAAACAAATTCAACAAATTACAATACCCCAACAACCCATACGAAACATACCACATACCATATACGCTCCACCAAACACAATATTCCCAACACAAACCCAACAACGACCACAAAGTCAACCACCGACTACACCAACAACTCCTTTACACATTCCTTCCTTACACCGACAAAATTTACAACAAAGACAGTTATTCCCACATGAAGAAACTGCATCACCAGAACAAATTTCTCCAACACCATACAGACCTCCTTTGCTACAAAGACAACAAATACCACCGGAAGAACCCACTTCCCATGAAGCATCCTCCCATGCACATATAAGATCACCTATGAAAAATTTCCAAATCTTACCTTCCCCTCCAAAATTACAACCTTTACAAAGACTTACATCACCACCACCACCACTCCTTCCTAGATTTTCTTTAGACGAACCTCCAACCTTACCCCCTAGAGCTCCTTCTCAAGAAACAGTCCAACCACAACCCACTACTTTAGCAGAAATATCTCCCCCCACACCTCCAGACACCAGGGTGAATGATCCATCCTACAGACCTTCCTTAACATTCCGAAATTACGAAACAGACAACAACCTGCTACTATTATGAGAGGACAAAGAGAATTTATTTTACCTCCTAAACAAACTTTTCCACCTCCAAGACCTCCCCCACCAACTTAAAAATTTTCTTTTCTTTTCTCCCCCAGGGGAACATCACATATTTGTAAACATATGTGAAACATAATAACATCTTTGAAACAAACACCATCAAAGACATTATTTTTAAGAAACTATCTCCAACATTTCTAAAGAGGTAAATTAAAATTAAAACCAGAAAATTTTTAAAAGACAAAGAAACATTAATTAAAAACTTTATGAACCAGTTAAATTATATCTTAAATATTAACAACACAATCAAGTTCAATACTTTTAACTTATTTTATAACTTAAATACCAACAACATAATCGGTTTAATAGTTTTCATCTATTTTGTAACTTAAATAGTAACAACATAATCAAGTTCAATATTTTTCATTTATTTTATAACTTAAATACTAACAACATAATCACCCCAAAAAGAAATTTATCATAACATAACCTTTGAAACTGCATTCCCAAATCTCAATTCTCACATTCATTCGATACTTTAAAACTAACACTATCCTTATCCAAATTTAAAATTTCATTTACATCGATCCCAGTACTCTAACATCGAAAATAAGATAATTCATATGAAAAGCATATTTTTTTTCTCACGAGCCGGGTCTATTTTGCAACACCATTTTCATTCAATTGCAAAGATACCTTTTTCATTAAAAATAGTTAAATAATTTTTAATTCAAATGCTCAAGCAATTCTCTCATTTTCGAAATTTTCAAATCCACGTGTTCAAAGTACATTAAAATAACATGAGACGCCCGAAAGCCAAAGTTCTATTTTCAATATTTTGTTTTTTTTTAGTTTTCTAACCCAATTTTCATTAGATTTTTTTCATTTATATACCGTTTTGCTCGTTATCTAAAAACACATTCATTAAACTTAGTCATTAATAAATCAAACGAACTTTAAACGAATATTAAGAAATTACCAACAATCATTTTTTTTATGGGCTCAAAGAATGGAGTTTCCCAAACTGGTTCATTTCTTTTTCAGACAACAAACTATTTATTAAATATTTATATAAGATGCATTTAAAAGTCAAAATCCGATAAAAAAAAAATAATAATAATTTACTTAATAACAAAAGTACATTCTAAAACTGTTTTAAAAAAAGATTTTTGAAAAATGCATTACAATAACAAAATTCAGATTTGGAGACACGTGGAAACGAAGAATTTTGGGAAGTTTCGTTCATTTTATTCATTAATTTATTTTATCATATTTAACACGTAATTAAGCTTAACTGTAGTCACATGTTAATATTCCAAATTTTTTTTATTACCTATTTTAATGATTTTAAACCAAAAACCTTATTAAATATAAAACATTGAAAACATGATATTGGCGTTTTTTTTTGTGGAATTTCGCTCAGTCTCCATAAGCATCTTTCATTCGACATCATTTTAAAATTGGAGTTGGCTTTTGAGAATAGCGGTGGCAAGTTGTTTAAGTGTGGAAAATTTAATTCTGAAAATAAGTGATAACAAAATATACACAATTGTTTTTTTCGGTGGTTGTGAAATTATTTACAAATAATATAAGATTTGCGTACTTTTTTTTTCTACGTTTGATTCTTGGTAATTGAAACTTTAATTTGAGGCATGATTTATTAATCTGAGCTTTGTGTGCTGTGTGGGCGCACGTTATGAAGATAACGAGACCCTAATCGTCCTTTCTAGAGCTAGCAGGAATGATAATAAATAGCTTAATCATTATAATGATTGATAATAATAATAACTATAATAGTAATAAAAATATTTTTAATTAAAAATAAAAAAATATAATAATAAAATAATATATATATTATATATATATAATATATACTATATATATATATATATATATATATATATAATATATATATATTAATGTATTATATAATATATATAATATTATTATATATATATAGTATATATATATTATATTATATATAATTATATATATAATATATAGTGTGTATCGTCGTAATATATAATATATAATAATTAATAATAATAATAATAATGAAATAATAATAATAATAATAAAATAAATAATAAAATAATAATAATAATAATAATAATAATAATAATAATAATAATAATAATAATAATATAATAAATAATAATAATAATAATAATAATAATGAATTCATAATAATATATCATAGAATAAAACCTGACATAGGCCTACCAGAATTTTAAAATAATTATTTTATAATTTTTTTTTTTTAAAATTTTTTTAATTCACGCATCTTTAAGTTTGGCAAAACCAAATTTCCCTCTTGCATTATAATTGTTTTAAAATTTAGTATAAACAATTTTTTTTTATTTCAAACATCTTACGTTCGGCAAAACCAAATTTCCCTCTTGCATTATAATTTATTTAAATTTTCGCGTAACAAAAATTTTTTTTTAAATTTTGGTCACTTAACAAGAGGTCATATAAGTTTTAAATCGCGGATAAAATTTAATCGTATTTTTACTGCATGGCAGACCTGATTAACTGCACGGTATATTAGTTCCTATGATATCGCAATCTGTATTTTAAGCTGCCCGGTAAAAATTTAGCAATACTTTGGATTGGTGCCCATTTCATTTTAGTTTTCATTTTAGAGGCACGGTCGAAGCGAATATAATTTTATTGTATATTTATTTTAAGCTGCCTGGTAGAATTTTTGTGCTCATTTTTATATTAGTTATCATTTCAAAATGCATGGCAGATCTGACCCTAATTTTATTGTATATTTATTTTAAGCGGCCCTGTAAAATTTTTGTGCTCATTTTTTTTTATTAGTTTTCATTTTAAAATGCATGGTAGATCTGACCCTAATTTTATTGTATTTTTTTTTAAGCTGCGCCTGTAGAATTTGTGCTCATTTTTTTTCGTTTTCATTTTAAAATGCATGGTAGATCTGACCCTAATTTTATTGTATTTTTATTTTAAGCTGCCCTGTAGAATTTTTGTGCTCATTTTTATATTAGTTTTCATTTTAAACTGCATGGTAGATCTGAACCTAAGTTCATTGCATTTTTTTAACTGCACTGTATTTTAGAGTAAACTTTATCGTACATCTTTCTTTTTTTTTCTCACCACATTTTTAAACATTCATTTTCTTTTGGGGATTCTAAAATATATATATTTAATTCTTTTTTTTTTTTTTGGTTTATTTTCATGTTATGTTATATATATTTATATAATTTTCCCCTGCCATGTCCAAACTCTTTTTAATTATATGTTATTTTTTTTCTTACCCCTCAGGCGTGGTAGATGGTGGTATAATCCCTATCCGCGTTAATATATAATGTTGCAAATCATTTTGGCTTTTTTTTAAACATACTACAAACAAGTAGTAAATATATATAATATGATATATATATAATATAATATATATATATATATATATATATATTATATATTATATATATATATAATATATATCTGTATATATATATATAAAGTCGTTTTATGATTTAAAACTAACGAACACCCTAGAGTAGACCGCATAGATGATCCAGGAGTCGGGTCTTGGGCCTCAGGTGGAGACGGGGGGGGGGACTTGTCCCCCCTCTGTCCCATCGCTCGAGCCCCCTATAAATATTGAAGTTCAAAGGGAACATATTTTCATTAGGGGGTTTCGAGCCGATGGGGACAGGAGGCGGGACGAAGTCCTCCCCGTCGTCCACCTAGAGGCCGAAAGACCCCGACTCCTGATATCTTGCGGTCTATCTAGGGTGTTTCGTTAGTTTAATTCATAAAAGCAACTTTAGATATAGGCTATATATAATTTATTTTTTTTACACTATGGTAATAAGCTTTATACGCTGATTCCAAATATGTAATGTGGTTTTTTCTGTAAGTTCATACTTTTCGAGATAATTTTCCTGGCCCTTTTTTCTGGAATATACCATATATATATTATATATATATATATATATATTATATATATATATATATATATATAATTAATATATATATATATTACTCATAATATATATAGGTCAGCCTCTAGAAGGAGCACAATCCATTCTCAAAAACTACAGACGGCTACCAGGAAAAGGAAACATTTCTGAAATGCTGGTTCCAATTTTAGTGCGGAAAATGTATAAAAAAAAAAAAAATATCTCAAAACTACAATAGCTACAGCGAAAAGGAATACATTTTTTGGAATCCTGGTTAAGATTTTGGATAGGAAAATGTAAAAAAAAAAATAAAAAAAATTATTGTTAATAAATTATAGTAATATGATTAGATTGCCTATTTAGAGACCTTTTATTGGTTACTCTTTAAAATATAGAATTTCTATTAAATTTTACTTTTTTTTTAACTAACGAATACCCCAAGGGTATAACCGCACCGATTTTTCAGGAGTCGGTCCATCGCCCTTCCGGGGAACTACGGGGTCGGACTAATTCCCCCCCTCCGGGGAGGGTCTCCGGGAACCCCCGCTCTTGGTATTTGGGTGTCGCGTATGGAAAACGTCCCGCCCTGTGTTCCCCGTCGGGCTCGAGCTCCCCTAAATTGCGTGTAATACCGTTTACAAATATATAATATATATATATATTTATATATATATAATATATATATATATATATATAGTATATATATATATATAATATATATATATATGGCTATTTAAAAAGTTGACTCCAGGAACGAAAATCAATAAAAAATGTAAAGTAATTTTCAATAATTTGAGGTTAAATACATTAGTAAATACTGGATTTTCAAATGTAATTTAATTAAGATTAGCAAAAATTAAAAAAGAATTGACATATATTTTTTTGTGCTTCACACCTATAGTATTATAAAATGATGGCTTTAAGGCCGGTAATAATCTTGTAATTTCAGTTTTAAATTTGAATTAAAAC
>JABUQX010039474.1:0-7500 GCA_015478945.1 Trachelipus rathkii
TATATATATATATATATATATATATACGGAAATCATTCTAGGGAAAGTGTTTCGAATCATTTTTTTGTAACTGAGTCATTCACCAGCTCTAGGAATTCTTTTTGTTTGCCGCGTAAAAGAAAGTTCACGCTAACAATGAATGGGTCTCTAGTTAATTTTCATTGGAACTCAATTTGTTCGGGAATTAAAACTGCAAGTCCATCTGCAAAGAAGGCAGATGTGTTTGCACAAGCTGCACAAACTCTAAAGATTTTCCATTATCTTTGCATTTATAAGCTGATTAACCAAACTGATGAAGCAAATTAAGATTTCCATTTTCAACATTCCCTTCTCAAAGCTCCAGCTTCTGTTCGTGATGAATGAATGACCTTAGTTTGTCAATAGAATACGGCCTTGGAGAAATATGTTTAACGAGTTTAGACGTAAGAATATATCTTTCAGGTAGGTCATCTTCTGAAGCCATTGGCTGTCTAATAATATCTTAGTGAACACAAGCAACTTTGTCGTGTTGCTACGTTTCAGGAATTCCAAGAGCTAGTGTTTGAGTGACACCACTTTTGATACCACGTGTTCTCGCGCCAATCTGCGAACCTTGGTGTGAAAGAAAACACTTCTTCATCACTTGTAACCTTTTGACATATTAGGTGGAACAGCCGTTTATAGGGCAATTGATTTAATGATTTATACCACAACGTCATCAAGCGAAATTCCAAATCAGATGAAAGAGTTTTAGATACCATATATTATCTATGAATCATAAAATAAAGATCCTTTTTTAAGGATTCGCCTCATTCACTTTTCTTCGAAACCAGCATTGCTGATGCTCCATAAATAACGCACGGAGCTATATATATATATATATATATATATATATATATATATATATATATATATATATATATATATATATATATATATATATATATATATATATATATATATATATATATATATATATATATATATATATATATATATTTGGTGTCCCTTTTTGGGGGGAAATTTTTTTGTTGACATATTTTATGACTGATGCCCACTAGATTTTTCCTATTAGGTGATATTTATTATAGGATGAAATTTCAGCTCAATTGATTATCGGAAACTGTGTCGACTTCAAGTTAAACTTCCAAAAGGAACCGTTTGGTCAAAAATAAATATCTTTATTAGTATGTAAGATATCGTTATTTAAATTTCGTCCTCTTATAGCGAAAGGATGACCCTTTTATTTAAAAAGAATAAATGAATGTTTTGTACACAAAAATATTCCCGTGCTCTCGAGAGATATAAGATATCAAGCTGAAAATAAATCTTTTATCTGACCTAAACTTTTCTAAGAATGTAAAATATCTACATTTTTTTTAATAATAAATTACACGTCGCTCCACGAGATTCCATAAAATTGGTGCCTAAAAAAATGTCTCAAATAGTCTCAGTATTCTCATTATTTATATAAGGTTGTGCTATAACGATTTTAAAGGTTTAAAACAAACAAAACCACATGTTCTATTTATTAAAATTATATTATTCCAATTAATATCATGTTATTTATTATCAATAAGGAAATTTCCTCTTTAACGTATGCTTTTTACAATCTGGATACATCTTCCTAATGTTCTTCAAATACACCACATAAAACTCCCTCTCTTTCACTCATCTTTCAGCAGTATCATTTACCACTTTTAAGGATTCCACAATTCGCTTAGCATTTCTAAATGTTTCACTTTGACTCCATTTTGAAGGTCATTCTTTGAGGAAATCGCTGTTTATATTTAATCGAGAAAACAGAGTCCTACTAAATTTTGATGCAAATTCATCCACTGTGTTTTAATAATAACAATAATAATAATTCAAAATTCAAAATTCAAAAAATTTTATTCAGAATAGTTGTTACAATTTTTATCCTTTAATAACAGAGATACAAATATAATAGATATTATTACATTTACAAAATGGCAATAAATCATGTAAATTAGGATTCAATTTCACTCCTATCTGAAATGGGGCTACTGATTGCAACACAGTGTTGTGTCCTTTGAGCCCCGAATACAATACATTTATACGTATACATTTTGAGCATCAACTACGCAGATGCCTCTTCCTTTCTAATAGTAACAATAATTGTATTAATTAAATGTACAATAAAATATTAGTAATTAGAATAACGTGAATAATATCTAGTGACTATATCACAGTACAAGAATGCTTAAAGTTTATCCTAAACAATAATTGTATATATAGAGCTGAACTAATAATAATAATAATAATAATAATAATAATAATAATAATAATAATAATAATTAATAATAATAATAATAATAATAATAATATAATAATCTTATAATAATAATAATAATATAATAATTAATAATAACAATAATATATAATGCTTTAATAATAATAATAATAATCAATACATATAAATAATAATAATATAATAATAATAATAATATAATAATAATAATAATAATATAATATAATAATAATATAATAATAATAATAATATAATAATAATAATAATAATAAATAGTGATAATAATAATATAATAATAATAATAATAATAATAATAATAATAATAATATATAATAATAATAATAATAATAATGAAAATAATAATAATAATAATAATAATAATGATAATAATAATAATAAAAATAATAATATATAATAATAATAATTATAATAAGTATATTACTAATATCAATATATAGATGACAATGATAATAATATTATCCTTAATAATAATGATAAAATATAATGAATAATAATAATATAATAATAATAATAATAATAATAAAATAATAATAATAATAATAATATAATAATAATAATAAGTAATAATAATAATAATAATATAATAATAATACTAACAGTAACCGTGATGACAAAATAATAATCCTATTAATTCTAGTAATAATAATGATAAGATAATAAGATAATAATAAATAATAACAATAATAATAATAAATAACATAATACAACAATAACAATAACAATAAATATAATAACAATAAAAAAAATGATAAATAATAATAATAGTAATAATAAACTAATAATAATAATAATAATAATAATAATAATAATAATATATAATAATAATAATAAATAATAAAATATAATAATAATAATAATAATAATAATAATAATTAATAATAATAATAATAATAATAATAATAATAATAATATAAAATGAATAATAATAAATAATAATAATAATAATAATAATACATAGTTTGCAGACGACAGTGTTCCTTAAGATGTATTTTTGAGGTTAACCTCAGTGATGTGGTTTAGCTTTTTCGATTCTACTAAAATATAACCTGTCCCGTACTTTACAGATGTATTTTTCAAATAATAATAATAATAATAATAATAATAATAATAATAATAATAATAATAATAATAATAATAATAATAATAATAATAATAATAATAATAATAATAATAATAATAATAATAAAATAATAATAATATAATAATAATACTCAGCAGGGATTTCACATTTTTCACAGTCCGTAAATCAAATTTTTCGACTCCGATCCGACTCCGACTCCACTTAAAAACAAAAATTTTCGACTCCGACTCCCACTCCAGCAGTCAAATTCAAAATCTCGACTCTGACTCAGATTAGTGCTTACAGAGTTACAGTAAAATAACAAATTTTTGTTTCAACAATTTTTTTTCGCTTGCCTTTGAGAATAAAAAAAAAATATACCCATTTTTCCAATGAATCTAATCTCCAAATGCTATACGGTAAAGTACCGTAAATACATAAAGATGCAGGCGCAACACATGACAAACAAATATATTTCAGTTTCGGAAACAAATGTATAACGTAATTATAATGCAAATTATTTTTATTTTTTATTATAAAACAGCCATTATAAAATTAACAGTTTAATACTTCACGTTCAAATAAATAATAATAATAATATATAAATAATAATAATAATAATAATAATAATAATAATAATAATAATAATAAATAATAATAATAATAATAATAATAATAATAATAATAATAATAATAATAATAATAATAATAATAATAATAATAATAATAATAATAATAATAATAATAATAATAATAATAATTTTTAAATATTTTAAACTAACCATATCTCTAATATAAAAAGTTAAATGAAAAAAAAATGAAAAATAATAATAATAATAATAATAATAATAATAATAAATAATAATAATAACATTAAGAAAAAACTTGAGAGATTGAGTCAACATTACGCAATATTTCATTGAACTGAAAGCTCCATAATTTAGGATATATATATATATGGATTACCTAAAATACACAAAAACTCAGAAAATTCACCTTTGAGACCTGTAATATCTATGTGCGGAACGGTTACACACGAAATTGTCCAATATCTGAACAGCATTATCCGACCATATCTTAATAACTCTTTCATAGTTAAATCAAATAATGAAACATTATGTAAATTATTAAACTTAAAACTTGAAGCCACTAATATATTCGCCTCACTTGATGTAAAATCTTTGTTCATAAATGTACCGGTTCTTGATACGATTGACAATAATTAACGAAGCATATCACTCAAATAACCTACCCCCACCAGATATATTAGAACAACATATGAGGAACCTTTTATTAATTTGCTGTACTCAAACACCGTTTAAATTTAAAGAAAACATATACCTACAAACTGAATGGAGTGCCGATGGGCTCACCACTCGGACCTACATTTGCTGACTTCTATGTGTCCAATCTGGAAAAACAAAATCCTTCGTGAAACAAACAACTTTAACCCGTATTTTACATAAGGTATGTCGACGACACCCTCACTATTTTTAGGAACATAGATCATATACATCAGTTCATCAATAGAATTCAAGAGTTGTCATGCTTAAAATTCACATACGAAACAGGTTAATAATGCTATCTGTTTTTTAGACATCAAAATCAATGTTAATTCTAACGGCTCATTATCTACAGGCTTACATGTCAAACCCACTGATAATGGTTTGTATATGAACTATGGATCCTATTCACCGACTATTTACAAAGAATCTATCGTAAAAATTTTAGTTTACAGAGCATACAACCTATGTTCAACTTGGAAAACTTTTGATGAAGAAATTTGCCGCATTAAGTAAAATTTAATTAACTGTGATCATCCACAATATTCAGTTGAAAATTTAATTAATAAAACCCTTACAAAATTATTTAATAAAGAAAGTAAAAATAATCAGAAAAATTCGATAAATTTCTTCTTCAAAACTTCCAATGCTATTTGTCAATAAGGAAGAGAAGTGCCTTCATAATATTTTGAATTCTCACCTCAAAACTAAAGACACCTCAAAAATTAAAGTCAGACTATACCATAAGTCCAAACAACTGTCATCTTCCTTTAGCACAAGAGATGCTTTGCCCTACAACCATCACGTTGTGTACCAATTTAACTGCCCTGAGTTAGACTGTACGTCGACACATATTGGTTACACGAAGAATAGATTGTCGGACAGGGCATATCAACATCTCTACAGTCCCAGCAAAATCTTTGAGCATTTCAATACGGCACATGGTCAATCAACTATTAGTAATATTTCTAAACACTTCACAATATTATACGGATCGTGTGAGGTCCAGAAACTTAAAATTGCGGAGGCCTTCTACATCAAAACACGCAACCAGACATTAACATAAAATTTTATGTATTTATCAGTTAGACTCAATATCATTTGATTTACTTATTATATATCAATTTAAAGACTCATTCGATTACAAGAAATAATCCTCTGAAGATGTCTCAAGTATAGAGACGAAATGCGTCGGGAAATCTATGTAAATATATCTTCTTCTCCTGTATATTATTTTCAAAGATTATTTTAAGGAAATTAAATTATGTACAAAATACATTTAGACGTTGGAAATAAAATCAAAAACCTTTATAAAATCAAAGGCTGATGTTGAAATTCCTAAATAATAATAATAATAATAATAATAATAATAATAATAATAATAATAATAATAATAATAATAATAATAATAATAATAATAATAATAATAATAATAATAATAATAATAATAATAATAATAATAATAGTTCTCTAAATTTTCGACTCCAACTCCGACTCCGACTTCACTTACACAGGAATCTTCGACTCCGACTCCGACTCCTGGAAAATTGCACGACTCCGACTCCACGACTCCGACTCCACGACTCCGACTCCGACTCCGACTCCGACTCCGACTCCGACTCCGACTCCGACTCCGCAGCCCTGCTAAATTCAGTGGCGAACGCAGGATTTTTTTCGAGAGGGTGAGAGAAGGGGAGGGCTGGAATTTTGCCCCCCCCCCTTATCCCGGATGATTAAATTTGATGTTCTCAGGGGAAAATTGAGATTCTTCAGATTCCGCTTATAATTTGCATGTGGGATGTAAATTGTAATGTACTAGAGAGAACTGAGAGATATGTTTAAGAAAATTAGGAAAGATGGAAAAAAATTTAATTTTTCATAAATTTAAAATTATTATTATAAGAATATAAAATATTATATGATTATATTTTATCAATATTTTAACTTTGGTTATTTGTTTGCGAACGCTGCTTATGGGAATATATATATATATATATATATATATATATATATATATATATATATATATATATATAATATATATAATATATATATATATATATATATATATATATATATATATATATATATATATATATATATATATATTATTTCTAGATAGATAGATTTATAGATATATAATATTATAGAGTAATAATACCGTTTTAAGGACAAAAGCCGTTATACGGTTACGTAATTCTAATGCAATTGTAGGAATGGAATGATAAGATAACAATAATTAGTCAATACAAAAGTTTTAATTTTTAAGAAGCCTTTACAGAACAAGCTGCAAACGTCGTGCGTTCCCAGATCCAGCAAAATGGTCGATGATTTGATCGTTGATTCTTTCTAAATCAAAGTCTTTTTGAATAAAGACTAAAGCAAGTTCCATTTAAGCCTATTTTCACTTGTGTTCTTCAAATACGTTTTAACTAATTTCAGTTCTGAAAAACTTCATCCAATTCAAGCTGTAAGAAACAGGAAGTACAATAAGTATTTTCAACAGTGTTTTTATTATACAAGTTTTCGACGCATTCGTCTAATCCGGCAATTGCAATTATGGTTTTATCATGAAATTTTTTTCGACTTTTGTCTCCATAATTCCCACTTTCCTAGTAAGACTATCGAAAGAACCAATTAGGTCGGCTCTGTAGAATTCGATTGCGGATTAATGTTTGTCAAATGAAACGTCACAGTTTTTGTCTACAAACTTATCAGTTTAATTTTTTCTTAATTAATTAAATGTCACGTAAGTTATCTCAAAAATGTTTTTGTTGAAAATTTAGTTGTCTATCAGAAGAGAATAATTAAATTTAAATAATAAATAGTTACCCATGCTTTTCAAAGGTTTGTAAAGAAAATCAGAAAAATAAAAAACTAACAAA
>JABUQX010039474.1:12500-22500 GCA_015478945.1 Trachelipus rathkii
TTACTCCGAACGTGTAACTGTCTTTTGGGAACCCTATTGATTTCTCAAATGCTTCAATGTCAAATTCGCTCTCCTGGTCAATATCTACTCCTACCTCGTCGAACCAATCCTGTTGTTCACTCGTATCCACTGGTGAAAGTATCATGCTGACACTCTCGGTTTGGGTGCCTTTATTGTCTCCCACCTGGTCCTCTGTCTGCACCGACACGCTTCTTTTACCAGTTACCCCCTGTAATGCCATCTGTTTTAACAATCTCCATGCTTCCTTAATTTTTGCTCCTTGTTTCTTCGGTGTTTGTGCCTCCTGTGTTACTTGTCCAACCCATGGTACATGGACTATACCTTCTTCACGTACCTGTTCCATCCTTTCTATTTCTCCCTGGTATTCCTTTTTCTCCGGTTCCACCTCCTCACACTGGAAATACTGTCTAAGGTATTCCGGGGGATCCGCCCACACCTTTAAATGCGAGTAATGTACCCTAGCTACCTTTGTTTTTCCTTGTATGTCATACGACATTCCTCCGGATATGACCTTGGTGATTACAAATGGACCTTCATATTTCTTGCCTAACTTTTTGTCTAAACTCCTATCAACCGTGACAACCTTCCTTTTAACCCTTACTCCCACCGCATACGGTAACCAGTTAGGGTGTCCTTCCTGCCATTTTTCCTGTTGACTCCTCGGGATTGGTATCACCCTCCTTTTTCATGCCTTTCCACCATTAGTTTTTCCTCTGGGGACATTCCCAACTCTGCATGCCTCGTACCATTGTAAACTAGCACTGCCCTTGTCAATGAAGTATCCCAATCGGCACCTTCTTCCATGATGTTCCTTAAGAACTCGGCAAAAGTTCTATTGGCGCGTTCCACAGCCCCGTTACTTGCTGGCTTGTAAGGACTGCTGTAGATGTGTCCAATACCGTAATTCCGCAACATTTCCTCGAACCTGCCACTCCTAAACTCTACTCCGTTATCCGTCAGTACCTTGTAAGGCAACCTCACAAAAGCCGGTAACATTTCGCACTCGAAAGCGTCAACCACACTCTTTGCTGATTTATCCCTTAGGGGCTTCACCATAGCCCACTTACTGCAATGATCTATTGCCACCAGACATGCCACATTCCCTTTCCTTGTTTTCGGCATCGCCATTACATCTACTGCCACCAGCTCAAAGGGGTTCTTGACCTCTATTTTCCAGATGGGCGGAAATATCACCTGGTGGTCAATCTTATACAATTGACACTTTGGGCACGTCCGACATACCTCCTGCACCACCGATGAAATCCTTGGATGCCATACGTGCCTGGATACCAGGTCCAACAATTTGTCTCTTCCAATGTGCGCCATGTTCCGGTGTGTTATGACACATACGCTCACCACCTGTTTAAATCCAATAACTGCACTAGCCTGTCCTGGTCCCATCTTCTTTACTAAGATTGACCTGTTTATCAAGAAGTCATTCCGGTACCTAAAAAATTCCTTGAATAGTGTATCTTTTTTTGTTAGAGTCTGTTTCTTCTGCACCTTTTCCTTCAACCTCCTTACCACCTCTGACCTTTCCTGAAGATCAATAATGTCCTGTGCCGACAGTACATTACCCTCTTTTTCACCTTGAATTGTTACATTATATGCGCTCACCGTTGCAAGAAATGAATCGCTCACATCATCTGCGTCATCTCCATGACACACTATTCCCTCACCAAAGTCCAATGCCGCTTCTACCTCCACCAGGTAATTCATCCCTAACAACATACATGCTGGAATAAACCCGTCCGGTATCACCACCAATGGAAACAACACCCTTCTGTAGCGAGTGCTAATTTCCACTTCCACAGCCTGATTACATTTCACAATGTCCTGAGCCACTCCGTTTAGTACCAAATCTACTTCCCAGCTCCTTAAGATTTTTCCAAAATTGTTTAAATCGTCAACCACACTTTTCTGGATCAGGCTAATTACAGCACCCGTGTCTAAAAATGCGCACTTGCGCACTTCACCAATACGAACTTCTTGCCAAGTTACTCCTCTCAGTATATGATTGCAACTTAACCGGGACTCATGCTTTCTTTCCTTCATCATTAAGTTAATTCCTAGTTCTTCATTCGTACGGTCGATCTCTGACTCCTCTAACTCCTCTTCTTCCTGCTGTGATTCCTCCTGGGTTGGACGCTCGTCCACCATAGCGTTTTCGGTACACCTATTGAACGTACCATCATCCCTCAAAGGGTTAAAGTGCGTTCCACCCCGCACCTGTATGTGAACGTTTTTCAAGTCGTTTTCCTCTCTCACCCTGGGTCCAATATACTTTACAGAACAGCACGTACCATGGTGCAACCAGACTATTACCCTAAACAAGTCACTTGCCACCAGCAATACCTCCGGTATTGGTTCTCTACCTGGTAACCGTAATGCCTTTAAATACTTCAGCATCTTCTGTTGTCTGTCTATTCCGTATAATTTCTGATTATCCCTTAATGTGGTTGCTAAGTTGTCTCTTAAAGCCTTGTGATCCCTTTCCAGGTTCCTAACCTGGGCATTCTCCAAAACGACTTGCAAGCTGACAAACAGTGCGTCTGCTCCACCGGGGACCTCCTTTACTATGATTAACCCTTTTGGCAAAACATCCAGATCTACCGGTGCTTCACCCTGATCATCCCTCCTGTTACACCTGGACCATGCATCTGCGAAGATGTTCTCTTTCCCCGGGTAGTATTGTATCTCAAAACTGTATTCACTCAAGTCGTCCAACACTCGTGCTAGCTTACTGTCAACTAACTTCATCTTGTGCAGGTAAACTAATGGCCGATGGTCCGTAAATAAAATAAACTCCTTGCCCAGTAGAAACGGCCTGAAACTTTTAATACCCCACCTTATCGCCAGGGACTCCCTGTTCATGGTTGACTGCATTCCTCTCACAGCATCTAGAGAGGCGATATTAAAGGCTATAACCCTCCTTTCATTAGCTTGTTTTTTGGTGGAGAGGGACTAATAGGAGAACCCACAAGGCGATGCACAAGACAATTCCAGGTTGGTGTCGCGTTGTTCCCGCTTCCGAAAAGTCAGGGACAGCCAGTTCTACACCCGTTCTCGCTTCTTCCCTTGTCTTTTAATCCTACGTAAATGCTTTCACTTCTTTCTCCGTCCACTTCAATCACATCTTTTCGTGCTGCCTCCCGTTAGTGCAGTTAACGGGTGCTGGCTAACCTGTCACGAACAGTTCTTATAAATTCCTCTGAATGTTATCATGCCAGATACTTCTTACTCTCGTCAACAGTGTTTGGCCTCGTCCAGTTTTATCATTCTGTTCTACACAACTCGGAAGCTTGCCTGATCCCAGTTCTACTGATTATATGCCCAAGAAACTTTACTTCTTTTTGCACCCAACTACATTTCCCAACTTTGACCTTTACGTTGGCCTCACAAAACCGTTGTAGTACCTTGTCTATCAGCAACAAGTGCTCCTCAAAACTTTTTGACATTAATAACACATCATCCAAGTACACCACCACCTTATCTTTACTAAATCCCGTCATTATCCTTTGCATTTCTCGCTGAAACGCTGCTGGACCGTTCTTTAAGCCAAAGCTTAATCTTTTGAACCGGTACTGTCCGCTCACCGTGGAGAAAGCCGTGAAGTCTCTACTATCCTCTGCCAGGTTCATTTGATAGTAGCCCTTAACCAGATCCATGCTAGTAAAGTACTTAACCCCGTGACATGCGTAAATAGTTTCCTGAATATTCGCCATTGGAAATTTATCTGCCTCCGTAACCTGATTTAACCTTCTATAGTCCACACATAACCTCAGTGTACCATCCTTTTTACGGATCGGCACCACCGGTGAACTCCATTCCGCTGCGCAAGGTTCAGCTATGTCTTTCATACATAACTCCTCCACCTGCTGTTCAATCTCCTGGTTGGTTTTCTGATCAAATCTCCTAGCTCGTTGGTAAATTGGTGTGTAATCATGCAATCTAATCTTATATGGGGTCATCGCAGTTTGACTAACGTCCGCATCACTCCTGCTAAAAGCCATTTTGTTTTTCCACAACACCTCCAAAACCTGTTCGATCTGTTCTGGATGTAACTCCACCATGAATTTAATTTCGTCTTTCAATTTTTCCTTCGTCCATTCTTGTTCATCTCCTCGTTCTGTCACTTCCCGTACCGTTGTATTTACTGTACATGTTGTAACCCCATACTCCCTTAATTTATCCTCATCTACTAGCAAATGTGCTATTCCTATTTGTTCACCTGTGTTTAACTTTAAAGACCCCGGTATTAATTTCTTTAACAGTACCGTACCTTCCTCCTCATTCCATTTCACCAAACCGGGTAAAACCTTAAATCGGTGGTTATATCCCCTTTTGCAATCTTCTCTACCTTCTACCAATAGCTCCTCTGGTTTTGCACGGTACTGCCCTTCATTACTCCTTGGTTTGACCTGTTTTGCCCTTCATTACTCCTTGGTTTGACCTGTTTCGACTTCCATTTTACTTTAACCGGTACCCAGTTATTCTTATCAATCACAATTGTCTCCGTTGTATGTACCGGAATCCTTGTTACCGTTCTTATACAGTTTTCAGTTCCACCCATTACGTATACTTGTTCTCGTACACCATTATCACCATAACGTCTAATTGATCCATCCCTAATGTCAAACTTTATGCTATTTCCCACCAGGAAAGGCATACCTAACATTACTCCTTCCTTTAAGTCCTCAAGAACCAGAAATTCCAATTGTCCGTACTTAATGCCATCAATAGTGACCTCCAAGATCACTGTTTGATGAGACTCTACACTCTTTTGAGGATCACCCAGACCTCTCAATCTCATTTCCTTGCTTATTACCGTCGGATTCGGAATCTTCCCGAGCTCCTTTTTCCCTATCAAACAGTATTGGGATCCCGAATCTACCGCTGCTAACATTTCCACACCATCCAATTTTACGTTAAACTTTATCAGAGATGCAATCTTCACACTGTCAACACCCATCATTCCTGTATCACCCGTTGTATTGTAAACTCCGGACATTATTTCCATAACATCCTTTTTCTGTCTTCTTTGTATACGTTGGGGCAATGACCCAATCACCCTTCCACCTTGACCTGTAACAAACTCCTCTGCCTCCGGATTCATTATCCACCTGTCCTGAATAACCGGGGCCTCCTGTTTATCTATCCCTGTTGTGGCTGGCTCCGACACGTCCCGGCTGATGGCGGAGCAAGTTCGTTTCCCGAACTCGTTGTTTTCCTTTTCTTTTTTAACTCCTCTATTTCTTCCCTCATTGGACAAGAATCACGCCAGTGTCCGATCTCCTCACACAAGAAACATTTTCTTTCCACCACTCTCTGAGTCTCTTGTCCCTGTTCGTTGTTTTCACTCCTACGCTGGAATCCTTGTCCTCTTCTTATTGGACAATCCATCAGTCTATGTTCACCGCTCCCGCAAGCCAAGCACCACCCATTAAACCGCCAGCAGTCACGTTTCATGTGCCCAACCCTGTCACAATGATGGCACCTTAACCCTGGTCCACTATTCGGTCCACCAGACCTTCTATCATATTCCCTTGGTCCACTACTACGTTGTGGTGCCGGTTGTCCATACCGCACCCTGTCTGCATACGTCCTTTTTTCTTCTCCTTGAGGGATGGCCGCCCATATCGGAATTGTATCAGCCTCCGGTTCCGTGTTTTCATCCAGTTCGTCCTCATCACGAGCCCAGTTTACCATATCTTTCCATCTCACCCTCAGACTTTCTTTTTCGCCTCCCATCCGTAACTTAAATCGTCTTGCTATTTTCTTGGGCAGGCATCTTATAAATTGCTTTTTCAGTGTCTCTTTATCTCTTTGTTCTTCGTTAGTTGCAGCCTCATAGGTTGTCTGCATCCGTAATGCAAATTCAGCGATTTTCTCCTTCCTCTTCATCTCCATTCTCCAGAACTCCTTCTGGAGATCCATGACCTCACTATCCTTTCCCTCCTTGCACCAGTTCCTCAACCTTGTAACCACCGTGACATATTTCACCTTAGCCCTGTACATGCTGAAATACATCCTTAATGCTCCACCTTCCAAAAAGTTCCTTAACTCTACCACCCATCTGTTTTTGTCACTTCCGAGCTGCTCCTTCGCATAGCGCTCGAAATCTTCAATGAAGGCATCGAACGTTTGGACCTTTTCTTCACCGTATTTCAATGGTTTCACCGCCTTAATATTTGCCCTGCTGTAAGTCCTCATCACTTCTAGCAGTTCACCTGCCAAAATAATGAGAACCCTGTTTACAGCCAAGTTTGACTCCATTCCTGATTTCTCTAGTTCCACTAGCCTTTTCAACCATAACTGTCCTCCTTTATCTACTTCGCTTTCAACCTCCGACTCCACTTCTGTTACCGTGCTCTCATCACACGTATACTTCCTTGCTGGTTGCTTCCTCCTTCTATTTTTCCTCTTCCTCCTTCTTATATCGTCACTTTCGTTATCCACTTCAGTCTTTCTTTCAAAAATTTCATCTTCTGTTTCGTCATTAAGCTCATTTCTATATTGTAGTGCATATTGCACCCTTTGTTTACTTTTAACCGGATCCTTTTTTCTCACTGATAGATCCGTATTCACTTTATCGTCCTTCCCTTTATCCAGTTCTACCACCAGGTTTTCTCCTTTCGAAGCCTCCAGAACCTGTACACAGTTCTTCATTATTAACAACACCTTCTCTACATCTAAACTCTTTGACTCCTCTACCAGGGCATTCTGAAATCCTTCCAGATGCTCCATAACCTTGGAACCTCCAGAAGCCTCATCTTTCTTAACCTCTTCTTCAGTCCCCATCATGAATCGCCAATATTATTCCTTGTTTAACCAGGTAAACGTATAAAAAGAATACACCAAGTACATAAACTCAAAAAAAAAAATTCTCACCCTTTGTGTGTGTGCACGTATGCACGAAAGTGTTTTTCCCACACCCAAGTATCCTTTTCAGGCAAAAAAAAATTTTATCAAAAAAAAAAAAATTCAGTATCAAATCACCCTGCCTCAACCTGTGACCCAATCAGAGACTGCTCAAAACGGCCACCAAAAATATGTTGCCGGGTACACTAATCAGTCTGAGCCACCATACACGCGGGAGGTCTACAAAGGTTCTACAATCTCCGACTAGGGTCCAGGAATAAGACAAACGGGTTTTTAGTCATATATTTACAGTGCATAAACAAAATAATAATAGTATAAATCAATCGTTATCCCACAAAATAAGATCCTACCGGGCTAGCCACTAACTCCCTCCAAAATCAATAAGTTAAGTAAATTGAATAATATATAAATCCCTAAAATATCAATAAAGAAAATAACTCCAGTAATATATCAGTAAATGTTCACGAATATCAAACATAAATAAATTAGAAAAATAAACAATAATATCTGTGACGATCCGTATGGTCACTAAACAACCGGCAAACTGTCTGACCAGTATAACTAGAACTCAGTATTAAATTATTAACAACACCGTGAATTTATTATAAGTAAAAGGGTCACTGAGTCATTACACCCTCTCACTGGGCACTTGATTACAGTTACAAATGTTAAGGGAACTTTTAATGTCTTAGGGAAAATAAACAGTAAATAGACTTCCCTTTAGTTCCTGTGAAGTGGTGAGTACACTCAGGTTACCCTCCAATCCGGGTGAAGGTGGGGAGCACACTCAGGTACCCTCCCAATCCAGGTGAAGGTGGGGAGTACACTCAGGTACCCTCCCAATCCAGGTGAAGGTGGGGAGTACACTCAGGCACCCTCCCAATCCAGGTGAAAGCGATCCAAAATAGTCCGAGTTAGAATCACTCTCCAGATGAAAGCCCAGTATAAATCCTTCAGGTTGATGCCAAGTTTCCGTTAAAACCCGATATAAATCCTTCCGGGTTTGGGCCAGGTTTCAGTTAAATAAATCCTTCCGGGTTGGGGCCAGGTTTCAATTAAATAAATCCTTCCGGGTTGGGGCCAGGTTTCAGTTAAATAAATCCTTCCGGGTTGGGGCCAGGTTTCAAGCAAAACCCAATATAAATCCGTCCGGGTTGGGGCTAGTTATCAGTTGAAACCCGATATAAATCCGTCCGGGTTGGGGCTAGTTATCAGTTGAAACCCGATATAAATCCGTCCGGGTTGGGGCCTAGTTATCAGTTGAAACCCGATATAAATCCGTCCGGGTTGGGGCCAGTTAACAGTTAAAACCCGATATAAATCCGTCCGGGTTGGGGCTAGTTATCAGTTGAAACCCGATATAAATCCGTCCGGGTTGGGGCCAGTTAACAGTTAAAACCCGATATAAATCCGTCCGGGTTGGGGCCAGTTAACAGTTAAAACCCGATATAAATCCGTCCGGGTTGGGGCTAGTTATCAGTTGAAACCCGATATAAATCCTTCCGGGTTGGGGCCAGGTTTCAGTTAAGTAATTCCAGTATTTAATCCTAGTATTTGGTTCCCGGTTTGGTTCCCTTGAAAAATAGAGAACCCTCCATCAGATATATTTACATAAGTGCAGTAATAATAATAAATAATAATAATAATATAATTCAATAATATAATAATAATAATAATATATAATAATAATAATAATATAAAATAATAATAATAATAATAATAATAATATAATACTAATAAGAATAATATAAATAATAATAGTACATCACGTTAAAAATCGTAAACAGTAGTAATAAATATATAATAATAATAATAATATATAATATAATAATAATAATAATGAATATATATAATAATAAATAAACACAACACCTTAAAAATCGTAAACAGTAGTAGTATAATAATAATAATAATAATAATAATAATATAATAATAATAATAATAATAATAATAATAATAATAATAATAATAATAATAATAATAATAATAATAATAATAATAATAATAATAATAATAATAATAATAATAATACAGCATTAATAATAATAATAATATAATACATAAAATTAATATATTAATATAATAATATAAATAATAATAATAATACTAATATAATACTATAATAATAATAATAATATATAATAATAAATAATAATAATAATATAATAATAATAATAATAATACTGTATAATTAAAACCCTAAACTAATATGTACACACTTCTACGGAGTACTCCTTACATTCACACAAACATACCGGTAAAAAGCAAAAATAATAATAATAATAATAATAAATAATAATAATAATAATAATAATAATAATAATAATAATAATAATAATAATAATAATAATAATAATAATAATAATAATAATAATAATAATAATAAACATTCCACGCCTTGCCCATACACTATTCTTCTCAAACCTTTTAACCTTACATTCGTACTTTGACTCTACTCCGTATCTCAATTCCATCGTAACTTTGCTTCCTATTCCTTCACAAACTCGGCAATCCAGTAATTAACTATAAATATTTACAAAATAAGACACGACCTGACACAAACCAATAGTAACTTAATCACAAAATAGTAACGTAACACTTCGATAACACAATCCCTAAACTCAACCCTGTAACCGTCTCTAAAAATCTACCTTAAAATATACTACATTTTCCTCCTCAACTCCTCAATCCTGATTTTAACGTTAATTCCTGCTTTTAATTCACATTATTCCACTTTCTGACCGGTTTTCATAAATATAGTAACAAAATAGCCGAAATCTTCCAATTTTAGTTTTAACTTTCCAAATAAAAGATAACTTACCCAGCTTTGGGGAATTGACGATCTTAAACTTTTACTTCCACTAAACTCAAATCCAGTGAGTTCCACGAACCAATTACTCAAAAATCACTTGGACTTTTTACTTTCTTTTTGAAGACACTTAAGATAATTCCGGTTCCACACACCAGTTTCTATAACCTTTCACTATCCTTGATAAACGAGAAATGAGCATTTTTCTAGGTCTGCGTACGCCGCTTCCAATTAGGTGGTAGATTCAATATCAATATCACTCCGCCATAATATATATATATATTTTAT
>JABUQX010039475.1:10000-17500 GCA_015478945.1 Trachelipus rathkii
GAGGAGTCGAAGAATGTAGATAGAGAGAAGGTAGCGGCAATAATGAGGGGCTGTTTGCAGGTCTTGGAGGTACCCAAAGGTGAAAACCCGGTGATAGAACTGGATAAAGGGAAGGACGATAAAGTGAATAAGGATCAATCAGTGAGAAACAAGGATCCGGTTAAAAGTAAACAAAGGGTGCAATACGCACTACAGTATAGAAATGAGATTAATGATGAAACAGAAGATGAAATTTTTGAAAGGAGGGCTGAAGTGGATAACGAAAGTGACGATATAAGAAGGAGGAAGAGGAAAAATAGAAGGAGAAAGCAACCAGCAAGGAAGTATACGTGTGATGAGAGCACGGTAACAGAAGTGGAGTCGGAGGTTGAAAGCGAAGTGGATAAAGGAGGACAGTTATGGTTGAAAAGGCTAGTGGAACTAGAGAAATCAGGAATGGAGTCAAACTTGGCTGTAAACAGGGTTCTCATTATTTTGGCAGGTGAACTGCTAGAAGTGATGAGGACTTACAGCAGGGCAAATATTAAGGCGGTGAAACCATTGAAATACGGTGAAGAAAAGGTCCAAACGTTCGATGCCTTCATTGAAGATTTCGAGCGCTATGCGAAGGAGCAGCTCGGAAGTGACAAAAACAGATGGGTGGTAGAATTGAGGAACTTTTTGGAAGGTGGAGCATTAAGGATGTATTTCAGCATGTACAGGGCTAAGGTGAAATATGTCACGGTGGTTACAAGGTTGAGGAACTGGTGCAAGGAGGGAAAGGATAGTGAGGTCATGGATCTCCAGAAGGAGTTCTGGAGAATGGAGATGAAGAGGAAGGAGAAAATCGCTGAATTTGCATTACGGATGCATACAACCTATGAGGCTGCAACTAACGAAGAACAAAGAGATAAAGAGACACTGAAAAAGCAATTTATAAGATGTCTGCCCAAGAAAATAGCAAGACGATTTAAGTTACGGATGGGAGGCGAAAAAGAAAGTCTGAGGGTGAGATGGAAAGATATGGTGAACTGGGCTCGTGATGAGGACGAACTGGATGAAAACACGGAACCGGAGGCTGATACAATTCCGATATGGGCGGCCATCCCTCAAGGAGAAGAAAAAAGGACGTATGCAGACAGGGTGCGGTATGGACAACCGGCACCACAGCGTAGTAGTGGACCAAGGGAATATGATAGAAGGTCTGGTGGACCGAATAGTGGATCAGGGTTAAGGTGCTATCATTGTGACAGGGTTGGGCACATGAAACGTGACTGCTGGCAGTTTAATGGGTGGTGCTTGGCTTGTGGGAGCGGTGAGCATAGACTGATGGATTGCCCAATAAGGAGAGGACAAGGATTCCAACGTAGGAGTGAAAACAACGAACAGGGACAAGAGACTCAGAGAGTAGTGGAAAGAAAATGTTTCTTGTGTGAGGAGATCGGACACTGGCGTGATTCTTGTCCAATGAGGGAAGAAATAGAGGAGTTAAAAAAGAAAAGGAAAACAACGAGTTCGGGAAACGAACTTGCTCCGCCATCAGCCGGGACGTGTCGGAGCCAGCCACAACAGGGATAGATAAACAGGAGGCCCCGGTTATTCAGGACAGGTGGATGATGAATCCGGAGGCAGAGGAGTTTGTTACAGGTCAAGGTGGAGAGGTGATTGGGTCATTGCCCCAACGTATACAAAGGAGACAGAAAAAGGATGTTATGGAAATAATGTCCGGAGTTTACAATACAACGGGTGATACAGGAATGATGGGTGTTGACAGTGTGAAGATTGCATCTCTGATAAAGTTTAACGTAAAATTGGATTGTGTGGAAATGTTAGCAGCGGTAGATTCGGGATCCCAATACTGTTTGATAGGGAAAAAGGAGCTCGGGAAGATTCCGAATCCGACGGTAATAAGCAAGGAAATGAGATTGAGAGGTCTGGGTGATCCTCAACAGAGTGTAGAGTCTCATCAAACAGTGATCTTGGAGGTCACTATTGATGACATTAAGTACGGACAATTGGAATTTCTGGTTCTTGAGGACTTAAAGGAAGGAGTAATGTTAGGTATGCCTTTCCTGGTGGGAAATAGCATAAAGTTTGACATTAGGGATGGATCAATTAGACGTTATGGTGATAATGGTGTACGAGAACAAGTATACGTAATGGGTGGAACTGAAAACTGTATAAGAACGGTAACAAGGATTCCGGTACATACAACGGAGACAATAGTGATTGATAAGAATAACTGGGTACCAGTTAAGGTGAAATGGGAGTCAAAACAGGTCAAACCAAGGAGTAATGAAGGGCAGTACCGTGCAAAACCAGAGGAGCTATTGGTAGAAGGTAGAGAAGATTGCAAAAGGGGATATAACCACCGATTTAAGGTTTTACCCGGTTTGGTGAAATGGAATGAGGAGGAAGGTACGGTACTGTTAAAGAAATTAATACCGGGGTCCTTAAAGTTAAACACAGGTGAACAAATAGGAATAGCACATTTGCTAGTAGATGAGGATAAATTAAGGGAGTATGGGGTTACAACATGTACAGTAAATACAACGGTACGGGAAGTGACAGAACGAGGAGATGAACAAGAATGGACGAAGGAAAAATTGAAAGACGAAATTAAATTCATGGTGGAGTTACATCCAGAACAGATCGAACAGGTTTTGGAGGTGTTGTGGAAAAACAAAATGGCTTTTAGCAGGAGTGATGCGGACGTTAGTCAAACTGCGATGACCCCATATAAGATTAGATTGCATGATTACACACCAATTTACCAACGAGCTAGGAGATTTGATCAGAAAACCAACCAGGAGATTGAACAGCAGGTGGAAGAGTTATGTATGAAAGACATAGCTGAACCTTGCGCAGCGGAATGGAGTTCACCGGTGGTGCCGATCCGTAAAAAGGATGGTACACTGAGGCTATGTGTGGACTATAGAAGGTTAAATCAGGTTACGGAGGCAGATAAATTTCCAATGGCGAATATTCAGGAAACTATTTACGCATGTCACGGGGTTAAGTACTTTACTAGCATGGATCTGGTTAAGGGCTACTATCAAATGAACCTGGCAGAGGATAGTAGAGACTTCACGGCTTTCTCCACGGTGAGCGGACAGTACCGGTTCAAAAGATTAAGCTTTGGCTTAAAGAACGGTCCAGCAGCGTTTCAGCGAGAAATGCAAAGGATAATGACGGGATTTAGTAAAGATAAGGTGGTGGTGTACTTGGATGATGTGTTATTAATGTCAAAAAGTTTTGAGGAGCACTTGCTGCTGATAGACAAGGTACTACAACGGTTTTGTGAGGCCAACGTAAAGATCAAAGTTGGGAAATGTAGTTGGGTGCAAAAAGAAGTAAAGTTTCTTGGACATATAATCAGTAGAACTGGGATCAGGAAGCTTCCGGAGTTTGTAGAACAGGTTGATAAACTGGAGAGGCCAAACACTGTTGGAGAGTTAAGAAGGTATCTGGGCATGATAAACTTTCAGAGGAAGTTTATAAAGAACTGTTCGGAGGTGGCAGCACCCCTTAATGCACTAACGGGAGGCAGACGAAAAGATGTGATTGAGTGGACGGAGGAAAGAGTGAAGGCATTTACAGGATTAAAAGAGGGAATGAAGGAATCGGTAGAACTGGCGTTCCCTGACTTTTCGGAAGGAGCGAACAAGCTGGAATTGTTTGTGGATGCCAGTGGTTCTGGTATGGGAGCTGGTCTTTGCCAAAAACAAGGTGATGAAAGGAGGGTTATAGCCTTTAATTCGCACTCTTTCAATGCGTGTGAGAGGAATGCGTCAACCATTGAAAGGGAGTCCCTGGCGATAAGGTGGGGTATTAAAAGTTTCAGGCCGTTTCTACTGGGCAAGGAGTTTATTTTATTTACGGACCATCGGCCATTAGTTTACCTGCACAAGATGAAGTTAGTTGACAGTAAGCTAGCACGAGTGTTGGACGACTTGAGTGAATACAGTTTTGAGATACAATACTACCCGGGGAAAGAGAACATCTTCGCAGATGCATGGTCCAGGTGTAACAGGAGGGATGATCAGGGTGAAGCACCGGTAGATCTGGATGTTTTGCCAAAAGGGTTAATCATAGTAAAGGAGGTCCCCGGTGGAGCAGACGCACTGTTTGTCAGCTTGCAAGTCGTTTTGGAGAATGCCCAGGTTAGGAACCTGGAAAGGGATCACAAGGCTTTAAGAGACAACTTAGCAACCACATTAAGGGATAATCAGAAATTATACGGAATAGACAGACAACAGAAGATGCTGAAGTATTTAAAGGCATTACGATTACCTGGTAGAGAACCAATACCGGAGGTATTGCTGGTGGCAAGTGACTTGTTTAGGGTAATAGTCTGGTTGCACCATGGTACGTGCTGTTCTGTAAAGTATATTGGACCCAGGGTGAGAGAGGAAAACGACTTGAAAAACGTTCACATACAGGTGCGGGGTGGAACGCACTTTAACCCTTTGAGGGATGATGGTACGTTCAACAGGTGTACGGAAAACGCTATGGTGGACGAGCGTCCAACCCAGGAGGAATCACAGCAGGAAGAAGAGGAGTTAGAGGAGTCAGAGATCGACCGTACGAATGAAGAACTAGGAATTAACTTAATGATGAAGGAAAGAAAGCATGAGTCCCGGTTAAGTTGCAATCATATACTGAGAGGAGTAACTTGGCAAGAAGTTCGTATTGGTGAAGTGCGCAAGTGCGCATTTTTAGACACGGGTGCTGTAATTAGCCTGATCCAGAAAAGTGTGGTTGACGATTTAAACAATTTTGGAAATATCTTAAGGAGCTGGGAAGTAGATTTGGTACTAAACGGAGTGGCTCAGGACATTGTGAAATGTAATCAGGCTGTGGAAGTGGAAATTAGCACTCGCTACAGAAGGGTGTTGTTTCCATTGGTGGTGATACCGGACGGGTTTATTCCAGCATGTATGTTGTTAGGGATGAATTACCTGGTGGAGGTAGAAGCGGCATTGGACTTTGGTGAGGGAATAGTGTGTCATGGAGATGACGCAGATGATGTGAGCGATTCATTTCTTGCAACGGTGAGCGCATATAATGTAACAATTCAAGGTGAAAAAGAGGGTAATGTACTGTCGGCACAGGACATTATTGATCTTCAGGAAAGGTCAGAGGTGGTAAGGAGGTTGAAGGAAAAGGTGCAGAAGAAACAGACACTAACAAAAAAGGATACACTATTCAAGGAATTTTTTAGGTACCGGGATGACTTCTTGATAAACAGGTCAATCTTAGTAAAGAAGATGGGACCAGGACAGGCTAGTGCAGTTATTGGATTTAAACAGGTGGTGAGCGTATGTGTCATAACACACCGGAACATGGCGCACATTGGAAGAGACAAATTGTTGGACCTGGTATCCAGGCACGTATGGCATCCAAGGATTTCATCGGTGGTGCAGGAGGTATGTCGGACGTGCCCAAAGTGTCAATTGTATAAGATTGACCACCAGGTGATATTTCCGCCCATCTGGAAAATAGAGGTCAAGAACCCCTTTGAGCTGGTGGCAGTAGATGTAATGGCGATGCCGAAAACAAGAAAAGGGAATGTGGCATGTCTGGTGGCAATAGATCATTGCAGTAAGTGGGCCATGGTGAAGCCCCTAAGGGATAAATCGGCAAAGAGTGTGGTTGACGCTTTCGAGTACGAAATGTTACCGGCTTTTGTGAGGTTACCCTACAAGGTACTGACGGATAACGGAGTGGAGTTTAGGAGTGGCAGGTTCGAGGAAATGTTGCGGAATTACGGTATTGGACACATCTACAGCAGTCCTTACAAGCCAGCAAGTAACGGGGCTGTAGAACGCGCTAATAGAACTTTTGCCGAGTTCTTAAGGAACATCATGGAAGAAGGTGCCGATTGGGATACTTCATTGACAAGGGCAGTGCTAGTTTACAATGGTACGAGGCATGCAGAGTTGGGAATGTCCCCAGAGGAAAAACTAATGGTGGAAAGGCATGAAAAAGGGAGGGTGATACCAATCCCGAGGAGTCAACAGGAAAAATGGCAGGAAGGACACCCTAACTGGTTACCGTATGCGGTGGGAGTAAGGGTTAAAAGGAAGGTTGTCACGGTTGATAGGAGTTTAGACAAAAAGTTAGGCAAGAAATATGAAGGTCCATTTGTAATCACCAAGGTCATATCCGGAGGAATGTCGTATGACATACAAGGAAAAACAAAGGTAGCTAGGGTACATTACTCGCATTTAAAGGTGTGGGCGGATCCCCCGGAATACCTTAGACAGTATTTCCAGTGTGAGGAGGTGGAACCGGAGAAAAAGGAATACCAAGGAGAAATAGAAAGGATGGAACAGGTACGTGAAGAAAGTATAGTCCATGTACCATGGGTTGGACAAGTAACACAGGAGGCACAAACACCGAAGAAACAAGGAGCAAAAATCAAGGAAGCATGGAGATTGTTAAAACAGATGGCATTACAGGGGGTAACTGGTAAAAGAAGCGTGTCGGTGCAGACAGAGGACCAGGTGGGAGACAATAAAGGCACCCAAACCGAGAGTGTCAGCATGATACTTTCACCAGTGGATACGAGTGAACAACAGGATTGGTTCGACGAGGTAGGAGTAGATATTGACCAGGAGAGCGAATTTGACATTGAAGCATTTGAGAAATCAATAGGGTTCCCAAAAGACAGTTACACGTTCGGAGTAAGAGTCAGCGACGAGAGTAAGGAGGAAACGGATTCAGATTTAGACGAGATAGTAGGTTCAATTGAAAACCAGGAGGTAGTAGCTACTGAGAACCAAGATACAGACTTTGAGACACACGAGGAAGATCAGGTGGAGGAAGTAGAAGAAGTCAATATCGAGGTGACTAGCCCCGAGGGTTCAGAATATAGGCCAAGATCGATTTATGAAGAGCTTATGGAAGTAGGTGAAGTCCCGGACGCTATGATGATTGGTGCCAGTGCTAGACAACAGGAACGGAGGGCATCAGAACCAGAGGATCTGTACAGGGCACCGTTTACAAGGTCGAGAGGATCGGTACCGGAACAGCCAAATGTAATGAGGAGGGTTATAGAGTATGAGAAAAGGACCGAAGCACGAAGGAGAGCATCAACCGGAAGGATGGAGTAAGGTAGAAGGTTGGGCGTAATTTTTTTTTTTTTTTTTTAAGATTGTTGCACAATCTTGGAGGGGGAGTTATATGGCGGAGTGATATTGATATTGAATCTACCAACTAACTAAGAGCGGCGTACGCAGACCTAGAAAAATGCTCATTTCTCGTTTATCAAGGATAGTGAAAAGTTATAGAAACTGGTGTGTGGAACCGGAATTGTCTTGAGTGTCTTCAAAAAAGTAAAAAGTCTAAGTGATTTTCGAATAAATAGTTCGTGAAACTCTGGAGTTAAGTTTAGTGGAAGAAAAGTTTAAGATTGTCAATTCCCCAAACTGGGTAAGTTAACTTTTATTTTGAAAGTTAAAACTAAAAATTGGAAGATTTCGGCTATTTTGTTACTATATTTATAAAAACTGGTTA
>JABUQX010039475.1:22500-27617 GCA_015478945.1 Trachelipus rathkii
TGATAACCAAAGTTAAAATATTGATAAAAATATAATCATATAAATGATTTTTTATATTCTGATAATAATTTTAAAATTTATGAAAATTAAAATTTTTTTCCATCTTTCCTAATTTTCTAACATATCTCTCAGTTTTCTCTAAGTACATTACAAATTTACATCCCAACATGCAAATTATAGCGGAATCTGAAGAATCCTCAAAATTTCCTCTGAGAACATCAAAAAATTAATCAATCCGAGATAAAGGGGGGGGGGGCAAAATTCCATGCCCTCGCCCTCTCTCTCACCCTCCTCGAAAAAAAAATCCTGCGTTCGCACTGAATTGCAGGGCTGCCGGAGTCCGGAGTCGGAGTCGGAGTCGGAGTCGGAGTCGGAGTCGGAGACGTGCAATTTTCCCGGATACGGAGTCGGAATCGGAGTCGGAGTCGTGGAATTTTCCCGGAGTCGGAGTCGGAGTCGGGGCCGAAGATTCCTTTGTGTGTAAGTGAAGTCGGAGTCGGAGTTGGAGTCGAAAAATTTATTTTACGACTTTAAATTTATTATTCATTATATTATTATATATTATTATTATTATTATTATTATTATTATTATTATTATTATTATTATTATTATTATTATTTTTCTTATTATTATTATTATTATTATTATTATTTTAGGATTCAACATGCAGCCTTTGATTTTAATAAAAGGTTTTTGTTTTAATTTCCCACAACGTTCTAATATTAAAATTTTTTGTACATAATTTATTTCCTTAAAATAATCTTTGGAAAATAATTTACAGAAGAAGAAGATATATTTACATAGATTTCCCGACGCATTTCCGTCTCTATACTTGAGACATCTTCAGAGGATTATTTCTTGTAATCGAATGAGTCTTTAAATTGATATATAATAAGTAAATCAAATGATATTGAGTCTAACTGATAAATACATAAAATTTATGTTAATGTCTGGTTGCCTGTTTTGATGTAGAAGGCCTCCGCAATTTAAGTTTCTGGACTTCACACGATCCGTATATAATATTGTGAAGTGTTTAGAAATATTACTAATAGTTGATTGACCCATGTGCCGTATTGAAATGCTCAAAGATTTTGTTGGGACTGTAGAGATGTTGATATGCCCTGTCCGACAATCTATTTCTTCGTGTAACCAATATGTGTCGACGTACAGTCTAAACTCAGGGCAGTTAAATTGGTACACAACGTGATGTTGTAGGGCAAAAGCATCCTTGTGCTAAGTAGATGACGTTTGTTTTGAACTTATGGTATAGTCCTGACTTTGAATTTTGAGGTGTCTTTAAGTTTTGAGGTGAAGAATTCAAATATATTATGAAGGCACTTCTCTTCCTTATTGACAAATAAATTGGAAGTTTTAAAGAAGAAATTTATCGAATTTTCTGATTATTTTTACTTTCTTTATTATATAATTTTGTTAGGGTTTTATTAATTAAATTTTCAACTGAATATTGTTGATGAATCACAGTTAATTAAATTTTACTTAATGCGGCCAATTTCTTCATCAAAAGTTTTTCCAAGTTGAGCATAGGTTGTATGCTCCTGAAACTAAAATTTTTAACGAAGATTCTTGTAAATAGTCCGGTGAATAGGATCCATGTTTTTCATATACAACCATTAATCAAGTGGGTTGACATGTAAGCCTGTAGATAATGAGCCGTTAGAATTAACATTGATTTTGATGTCTAAGAAAAACAGATAGCATTATTAACCTTGTTTCGTATGTGAAATTTTAAGCATGCATCTCTTGAAGTTCTATTTGAGACTGATGTAATATGATCTATGTTCTAAAATGTGAGGGTGGTCGTCGACATACCTTATGTAAAGATACGGGGTAAAAGTTGTTTGTTTCACGAAGGATTTTGTTTTTCCAGATTGGACATATAGAATTAAGAAATTGTAGGTCCAAGTGGTAAGCCCATCGGCACTCCATATGTTTGAAGATATATGTTTTCTTAAATTTAAACGGTGTTTGAGTACAGCAAATTAATAAAAGGTTCTCATATGTTGTTCTAATATATCTGGTGGGGGTAGGTTATTTGAGTGATATGCTTCGTTAATTATTGTCAATCGTATCAAGAACCGGTACATTTATGAACAAAGATTTTACATCAAGTGAGGCGAATATATTAGTGGCTTCAAGTTCAAGTTTATATAATTTACATAATGTTTCATTATTTGATTTAACTATGAAAGAGTTATTAAGATATGATCGGATAATGCTGTTCAGATATTGGGCAATTTCGTGTGTTACCGTTCCGCACATAGATATTATAGGTCTCAAAGGTGAATTTTCTGAGTTTTTGTGTATTTTAGGCAAATCCATATGATAATTATCCTAAATTATGAAATCCAGTTCCTTTAATTTGTCAGAAATTCTTTTGTTTTTATTTCAATAAGCGATTCTGTTAATGTTATTATTATATTATTATATTATTATTATTATTATATTATTATTATTATTATAACAATAACAGTAATGATAAGTAGGTTAGTTATTCTAATAATAAAATATTTTTTTTTATTTTATTATTATTATTATTTTTTATTATTATTATTATTATTATTATTATTATTATTATTATTATTTTTTTATTATTTTTATTATTAATTATTATTAATTATTAATTTTTTTTTTTTTTTTTTTATTTTTTTTTTTTTTTTTTTTTTTTTTTTTTTTTTTTTTTTTTTTTTTTTTTTTTTTTTTTTTTTTTTTTTTTTAATTTTTTATTATTATTATTATTATTATTATTATTATTATTATTATTATTATTATTATTATTATTATTATTATTATTATTATTATTGAAACTGAAAGTATTAAACTGTTAATTTTATAATGGCTGTTTTATAATAAAAATAAAAATAATTTGCATTATAATTACGTTATACATTTGTTTCCGAAACTGAAATATATTTGTTTGTCATGTGTTGCGACTGCATCTTTATGTATTTCCGGTACTTATACCGTATAGCATTTTGGAGATTGATTCATTGGAAAGTGGTATATTTTTTTTATTCTCAAAAGCCAGCGGAAAAAAAATTGACCCTATAGTTGAAACAAAAATTTTTTTTACTGTAACTCTGTAAGCACTAAACTGAGTCAGAGTCGAAATTTTGAATTTGACTGCTGGAGTCGGAGTCCGGAGTCGAAAATTTTTGTTTAAGTGGAGTCGGAGTCGAAAAATTTATTTTACGACTCCGCAGCCCTGGTTACAACCATGGGAAGAGGTATTATTATTATTATTATTATTATTATTATTATTATTATTATTATTATTATTATTATATTATTATTATTATTATTATTATTATTATTATTATTATTATTATTATTATTATTATTATTATTTTTTCACATCTTGAACTTGAAAAATACATCTGTAAAGTACGGGACAGGTTATATTTTAGTAGAATCGAAAAAGCTAAACCACATCACTGAGGTTAACCTCAAAAATACATCTTAAGGAACACTGTCGTCTGCAAACTATGTATTATTATTATTATTATCTATTATTATTATTATTATTATTATTATTATTATTATTATTATTATTATTATTTATTATTATTATTATTATTATAAATATTATTATTATTATTATTATTATTATTAATTATTATGATTTATTATTACGTTATATCAACCATAATTATTATCTAATTAATTATTAATTAGTTTTATTATTACTATATTTTATTATCAATTGTGTTATTGTTATTATTATTATTGTTATTGTTATTGTTGTTATTATTGTATTATTATTATTTTGTTATTTATTATTATTATCATTATTATCATTATCATTAATTATTACTAGAAATTATGGATTAATTTATTTTTGTCATCAAACGGTACTGTTAGTATTATTTTATTATTATTATTATTATTATTATTAATTATTATTATTATTATTATTATTATTTTATTATTATTATTATTTATTATTAATTTATTATTATTAATTATTATTAATTATTATTATTATCATTATTATTAAGGATAATCATTATTATCATTGTCAATCTTATATATTGATTTAGTAATATACTTTATAATAACTATTATAATTAAAGGTTCTCTTAATCTTATTATTAAATATTTTCATTATTTATAATTAATATTTTATTGTTTCATTATTAATATTATTATTATTATTATTTATTATTATTATTATTATTATTATTATTATTATTATTATTAATTATTATTATTACTATTATTATTATTATTATATTATTATTATTATTATTATTATTAATTATTATTATTATTATGATTCCTGATAACGGAAATTTTGCATAGTAGTATTTATTATTAATTTTTATATATTTTACTATGATTATAAATTTATTTTAATTATTATAAGAACAGTGTAAAAACAATGTTCTTATTTGGTTTAGTAATTATTTATTATTTTTTTTTATTCCGTGAGTCTTAATTATTAATTTTATTATAATTAATATTATTATATTTTATTTTAATTTTATTAATTATTATTATTTCTTATTTATTAGTAAGTAGATAAACATAATTATTGTGTTAAGATAAACTTTAAGCTATTTTCTTCTTTGACTGTGATTAGTCCAGCTAGATTATTCATTCCACGTTATTTCTAATTACTAATATTTTATGTAACATTTAAATTAATGACAATATTGTTACTGATTAGAAAGGAAGAGGCCATCTGCGTAGTTTGATGGCTGCGCAAAAATGTATACGTATAATGTATTGTATTCGGGGCTCAAAAGGACAACAACATGGTGTTTGCAATCAGTAGCCCCATTTCAGATAGGAGTGAAATTGAATCCTAATTTACATGATTTATTGCCATTTTGTAAATGTAATAATATCTATTATATTATTTGTATCTCTGTTATTAAAGGATAAAAATTGTAACAACTATTCTGAATAAATTTTTTCAAAATTTTGGAATTTTGAAATTATATTAATGTTATTAATTAAAACACAGTGGATTAATTTTGCCATCACAAAAAATTTTAGTAGGTGGACTCTGTTTTCCTCGATTAAAATATAAACAAGCGATTTCCTCAAGAATGACGCTTCAAAATGGAGTCAAAAGTGAAACATTTAGAAATGC